>MU225244.1:2123770-2134122 GCA_018584345.1 Thuja plicata
CCACTTGAGAAAGTCCACTTTCTCAAGCTGGACTTTCTTAAAGTCCATATTCTCTTACATCCTCCCTTCCCTCTTTAAGGCCTTCATTAATGCCTTCATTAATAAAGATTCCTTAAGCCCATGTCTCCCCCATGCCTTATTAATGCCTTGGGCATTAAAGGCTCTTACATATTCATTTATGAGCCTCCAAGTTCATAAATGAGCTTTGTCCCCCTCTCTCTCTCTCTCTCTCCCATTCTTCTATAAATAGAAGCCTATTTTGAGAGCAAATAAGCCTTCACCTTAGATCAAAAATACATTGTTATGCTGTTAGATTCACTCTAGACTTACATTTCATCTATTATCTCATGCTAGTTCTTTATTTTCATTTCATGTTTTAAAGTTAGAATACTTGTTTTTCATGTCTTTTAGCTTGTTTTTAAATAAAAATCCTTCATGCTAGGTTGTATTCGTCACTGATTTGTAGCATATTATGAGGGCTGATATGTTATCAATTACACTCCTAGTTAGCAGGAAATAGGTTGATATTAGTGGTTTCTAATGTTTTGACTAACCATTTGAGCTAATGCAATGACCTATTGAGTGCTTGTGTCATTTTCAACAGGTACCCATTTACACACACACACATTTCTGGTGCCCACCGTGGGGCTCAATTTTGATTTTAGCCTCATTTTCTTACAATTTTTGGTCATTTACAAACTCAGAAATCAGACACAGAATCGCAAATATGATTGCAAGCTCGCATCCCAGATACGCCATCGCACCGCGTGGTTTCCGAATCGCATCCAAGATTTCTCAGATCGAATCTGGTTTTAAGTCGCATCTTGTCAGCACAGGATCGTATCTAGGGAATAAGATCGCATCCCAGATATTGCATCGTATATGGTAAGAATTTAGGATCACATCTAGTTTTGAAGCTTGACCTTTTGATTTTCCTAATCCTAATAAGTTCAACTAGTTGTGTTTTCTATGTTTTGCAGCCTAACCAGTGTTTTCAGGTATCTTTTAACAGGTTTCATGGAGTCGGACTAACCAAAGTACTAACGTGGTTTTCGTAGGTTACCCAACCCACTCTGTCTTGACCTCTATTTCCCTATTTTCATAACATAAAACCATTTATTCTAATTTGATAAACAACTAGATATTATGCTCTTTTCCTCTTGAGGAAAATCAGAAAGTTGGACGTTGTCTTATCACTTGTGATAAAATTGGGGATAATTGAACAAGCAAACACATCATTTAATTCAATTTGGGATAGTAAATGAACAAAAACAAAGCATTAAATATGTGGGTTAATTGAACAAGCTTCATTGTATAATTGCTTTTGGGATCAGAAATTGGACAACACAAATCACTAAATCAATGTGGTAAATGAACAAGGCAAACTTTCCCTTGCTGTCTTCTTTAAAAATAGGAATCATTAAAATAAGCTCAACATAGCTTGGGAAAATAACTTTGTTTATTGTGTTTGAGGAGAAAATGACATGGAATAGGAGAGTATGCTCTTCTTAATTTGAAGAATCAGAAATCTAGAACTCCTAAGCTCGCGAATCCTGGTTACCGATATTTTAACAGTAGAGGGCCAGCCAGTTGAGGAAAAAATATCTCAAGAACGACCCAAGTGAGGACAGGTCTTACGCCGACCCATCCAACTCACTATAAATAGTTTCTTCCTTGTAGGCCAAAGCCTTGAAAAATGGAACTGGTTTTATTCTTGGAATCTTGACATCATTCCTTGAACATATCAGGGTATATATAGAGCGGAGCTGCTTGAATCTTTCTTGCGAGACTATATATATTTAGGTACTCATAGGGATATACGCCTCAATTTTGCCTTGTGCAATTCTATGGGGGACAGTTTTAAATGGATTGCCCAATAATCTACAACAACTTCAATTAAAATAATTCCTGATTCATCCCCAAAAGGGTGATAATCTTTGTGTAAGGCAAAAGGTAATTGCCCCAAGACACTCGTCATATTGTGCCCTCACTTGCGTTTGGAGTCGGCTAATACAACATCATGACTGGAGCCATTGCATGCTTGGTGATGGTTGTATTCTGATTAGCATTTGAGTGTGTACCTAAGTCAATAAGCAAACAATTTTCATCCTTCACCTAGAGAATAGGAAAAATATGTGTGATTGGATCCACCCCTTCTAACAATGCAAAATTGTCTGATATGTCAAAAAGGTCATTAAAAAGATAAGCTCCTCGTAAAAAATCAATAAAATTCATACCCTAGAGTATAAACATCTTTTACATCTGACAAAATACCCCTCGATGCAATTTGGAGACAAACAGATTCATGTTCCTCAAAATGCACAATTTTCAAAATGAACTAAACTGTCAAGTCCATCATAAAATCGCATCCAGGATTTCCTAAGTTGTATCTTGTATTTAGGATCATATCTGGTGCATAAGCTCGTATTTAGTCAAGCAACAGGTCGCATTCAGTTTTCTAGAATCGTATCTAGGGTTTAGGATCACATCTGGTTCTGTGAGAGGCTCATATCTGGGAGGTCGCATCTTGGATAGTGGGAATTTCTAGTGGTCTTTCCTCAGAGGTCTCAGTTGTTTTAGGTACCCTTTTTACTCTTTAGTTGGTCCTTGTTGTCTCTGCTGGTCTCCCTGCTGTTATTTTCAAAAACACTTTCAAAATGTCTACCTTGCATGCTCAGTTAGTCTTCCACGATTGGTTCAATATGTGTGGTCTACCCATTTTCTATCAACAACTTGGTTCCCAGCTCACTATCAGGGCATTCTAACCCTCTGATGCTAGAATCATTTACATCCATCAAACAAACAAACATTTACTTCTACCTAGACACACCCACTTGAACGATCTGGAATCCTTGCTGGTACTATTGGGACACGTTGACAAAGTTGGGAAACAAACTTCATGGTTAACACAAGATGCAACTAGTACACAACTGAAAAATCAAAAGTGCCTCCTAAGACATCACACTTTCAAGGAGAGACTTCTCACAATTCCCTGTTCGATCTTGATTCACCTCAAATGGGTAGCAACACTAACGATTGGAGTAAAGCCTTTAAAGGTTATGGAAAACAAGCACAATCTGTAGGCTCGAAAGAGGAAGAAAGACCTAGGTATGAACGTAATCTGTTTGGGTCAGATAGTGATGAAGAAATCCCTAAAGATGAATACAAAAAGCTAAAACTGAGCAAAAGAATCCATAAACTATTGGAACAGATAATCGGAGATGACAAAGAAAAATACTTTCTCCATTTAGCATCCACGGGTGTTAAATTACCCCAGAATTTTGATGTGAATGATCTCAAGAAAAAGGAGGTACCAAACCCCATATCAATCCTTACTAATCAGCTCAATAAAATGCAAATTGAGCTCACAAACCTCAAGCAAGAGAAGGACAAACCAAAAACAAAATACTCTTTGGACGCCATTTGTCCCTTCCCCTTCGACAAGAGTATCACTATGGTTATGTTTCCTCCTAATGTGGCAAGACCAAAATATGACAAATACATAGGGTAAACCGATCCACATGATCATGTAAGAGAATTTTTTGCTCTTAGCATTGAGTATATGCATGAACCCACTTACCTCATGAGACTATTTCTAGGAAGTCTAGGAGGAAATGCCATGGAGTAGTTTTCAAAGTTAAATCCCATAGTCAAGACATTTGAAGAGTTGATGCAATGGTTCATTCAACACTATTCTTACAACATTCAACACGATGTTACCATGATGGATCTATGTAATACCAAGAAGAAAACACGAGAATCCTTTACACACTTCCTACAAAGATGGAGGAAGATCTTTGCACGATACTCAAGACAATAGAAAAGATGGAGATCTTTGTTAACAATCTCATACCGGAATTGAGCTATGCTCTACAAATGCAAGATTCTCCTAGCTTCGACAGGATGATTAAGAATGCTCTCTGTATTGAAGAGGGCATGGTCAAAAAGGGAGAGATTACCCTTCAAAATGAAAACAAAGGCAGTAGCTCCAATTCCAAGCCTAAATGGTGGAAAAACAATAAAAATGTTATCAATGACGGATTGGTTGATGCCTCCAATATTAATTCCAAAACCGAAGCGTTCAATCTTACCAATGGTATGCAAGTAAGCAAGGAGGCTAAAATAACACCTCCTATTCCCAAAGCCAATAATGACAATAACAAGGGACGAACCTGGAATTCAAAACCCCAAAGAACATTCACACCTTTGGGAGAACCTCTTGAGACCGTCTTAAAAACATTGGTGGAAAACAAAGTCCTTACAATTCCTGATTCTAAACCTTGGGAACCAATGGTTAAACCTAGATGGTGGGATGATAACTCTTACTCTGTCTTCCACAAAAAAAAGGGACACAAGACAAATAATTGTCTCAAGCTCAAGCACATTATCCAGGACCTTATTGAAGGGGGTAAAATCAAGCTGGATGGACACACTACAAATGAAGATCACACATCATTTAATAAACCATTCCACAATTACAATCAAGGAGAAACATCCAAAGGGAAAGGTAATGAGGTAAACTACACCTACTCCAAAAATGACAATGTGATCAATATGCTCAACATTAAGAATGAATCTGTCAACATGGTCACCATCAAAGGAGCCTCGTCCTCCACAAATGCTGTAACCCGAAGCCAAGCATAGGTTACAATCAAGGGACCTCTAAAATAGAAATCTACACCCAAGGTTCCTATTATCACTATACCTAAACCAGGAGAAAAACATGTGGTCACTATCCCAAGAGTGAAATATGACTTGGTGGATCAATTACAAAGAACTGCTGCCAAGATTTCCATCTTCGAATTGCTCAAAATATCCACTATGCATAGAGAAATTCTAGAACAAGCTCTACACACGGCTAATGTCCCAAAGGATATAGATATAGTCAAATTCCAAGCAATGGTCAATCACATCTCAGCGCCACATTACCTCTCCTTTTCTGAGGAAGATGACATATCATTGACCCATCCACACAATCAACCTCTCCATATTGAAGTTCTTATTCATAAATCCTGTGTTAGACGCGTATTGATAGATGGAGGCACCAGATTAAATATCTGTACACTAGATCTTATCAGGAGGCTAGGCCTTTCAGAGAAAACAATTGACTCTAGAAATAAAATAACCATCAAGGCATATGATGAGGAAGAAAGATCCTCCCGCGGTATTATTTGTCTGCCCATCAGAGTTGGACCGATTGAAAGAGATGTCATATGTCAAGGTCTGGATCATTCTACTATCATTCTACTAGGGAGACCATGGATCCATGAGATGCCGGCTATACCATCCACCTATCATCAATGTATCAAATTTCCACATAATGGAATAGAGGTAACAATTTCTGCGGATGCCAATTACGCTTGCAACAATATTAAAGCAGGTAGCATGATTCCCCACAACAAGGAGGCTATGGATGAAGTTACTCCTGAAACTACCAAGGACATGGTCATGAAAGGCTTTAGAAATACATTGAAACTTCAAGAAATAGGAATGGGAGAATACAAGTTGGACCTGAATCCCTCCCTAACAGAGCTTCTAGTATCACCAACATCCTACGGAAAACCATCATCAAAATTCACACCTCTTACAGTATAGGAACCAGAAATACACATAGCTATTGGTATGGTAAAGGCATCTACGTCTTCTTCAAATGACACAGAAGAGAAGGCAGTCTTAAATTGGCTTTACAAAGAACCAGTGGACTCCGAGGTCAAAAATGTAAAGATATCCCCAGAACAACATGGAAAAGGATATGAGTTTCTCAAACAAATGGGATACAAAGGAAAAGGCCCTCTCAATGACATAGGATGAGGGATCATCGAACCTATACCCATGGAAATCCTCCTCAACAAAGACAAAATAGGATTGGGCTTCAATACTCAATTCAACAAAACTCCAAAGCAGAGTCCACCTTCTGAAGCAAAGAGTGATAAAACAGATGAAATAGTCTCAGACCCATGGCTTTATGAGAGATTGCTACATATTGGTACAGAGAACCCAGAATATCAAGGAGAACATTATGTACCTAGTTTTGAGGTACCAAAAGATCTTCATACTCCTCTACTAGAACAACTTCCCATTCAAGAAGTTAAAGACACCGTAGCTACTATCGCTCAAGAGGAACCCCGGCCACAAAATTTGCATCCTAACTGGGGGCAATTGGTCACTATTACACATATCCTAGATCTACCTCACTTTGATTTACTAGCAACTAACCGTGTCCATCAAATAAACATTGCTGAATATTTGAATAGATCTGATGATGATATCATAGACTCTCATGACTATGAGTATAATTGGTTATCCATTGCTTCTGAAGAAATCGGGATAGACACAATTCACATGTTTGTAGCTCCCGCAACTCCTAGCAGGCATCCTGACATCCCTTTCAATGACACTGATCCTCCTGAAGCAGAAGAAGAGTTCCTTCCTCCCATCATAGATGGAGACACGGGTGAATACATAACTCTACGAGAATTTCATAGGCTACAAGAAAGACGCCTCCTTTTACAAAGGGATGATGATGAGTTATCTACTGATGAGTCACTAGAGTTTGATCCATATATGCTTGATAATGACCCTTTTAACAATGATCTCGCTCTTATTGACCTAAACATCGAAGATATTAACTTAACAGACCATGTCATGTCGGTTAACAGTTGTGATGCTAACACGATGTTGTCCTTCCCAGAACCTAACTCCTTAAAATTGGTACTTCCGGACCTCATTGATTGGAGTGAAATAGATCCTACACCTATGCTTACATTTTCCAATGACCACTCCATGGCTTGTTACCTTAATGCTTGTGAACCTCACCCTTCTTCCACCAATGCAAGGAGCGAGAACATGTCACAGGAAGATATCAAGTTTCTTAGTCACAAATTGAAAAATAAAAAGAAAAAGTGGACTGATGGTGAAAACCACTCTGTGGCAGTATCAGATCCCAAAATATTAAAGAAAAAAGATGTATCCAATTGTGAAAACCTCTCAGAGGTGCCAAAGGATGAGACTCTTGATATCCTCCCTAAACACTTTCAGGAAAGATCTTCAGTATTAATTGAACCAACACAACCAATGAACTTGGGCACTACTGAAGATCCTCAGATAGTTCATCTAGCACAATCCCTATTAGAAGAAGAGAAGCTACAATTCATAGAATTTCTGAAGGAGAAAAAGATCAACTTTGCATTGTGCTACACTGATATGCTAGGACTAGATCCCAATCTCATTATGCATCACTTATCTATAGCTCCTAGGATCAATCCCGTGAAACATAAACTTAGAAAAATGCACCCTCATGTTGCATTACTGGTGAAGGCAGAATTAGAAAAGTTGTTAAAATCTAGATTCATTCGGGTCATTGCCTATGTAGCTTGGATCTCCAATGTCGTCCCTGTTTCTAAAATTGATAAATCTATTAGGATCTACACAGACTTCAGGGACCTCAACAAAGCATGTTCGAAGGACGACTTCCCTTTACCAAATATTGACATGATTATAGACCTCACAACTCGATACCAGATGTATTCCTTAATGGATGGATTCTCAGGTTATAATCAAATCAAGATTTCCCCTGAGGATCAAGAGAAAATTGCATTTACATGTGCATGGGGCACATTTTGCTGGAACGTCATGCCATTTGGGATAAAGAATGTCAGAGCAACATATCAAAGAGCTATGACAACCATATTCCATGACATGATGCACAAAAATATGGAAGACTATGTTGATGACACACTGGCTAAATCCAAAGAAAGAGGTACTCATATTGTAGATTTAGGAAAAATATTGGATCAGATGGAGCAATTCCAACTCAGGCTCAATCCAAAGAAGTGTGCCTTCGGGGTTCAATCAGGGAAACTCCTAGGATTCATCATATCGGCAAAGGGAATCGAGGTAGATCCGACAAAGGTAAAAGCTATTCTAGAAATGACTCCTCCTCATAATATCAGTCAAATGAGGACACTACAAGGAAGACTCCAGTCTATCAGGAGATTCATGTCCCAACTTGTAGATAAGGCACAACCCTTTACTAAGCTACAACATAAAGGGGATACATTCAACTGGGATGAACACTGTGAAACCAACTTTAGAGAATTAAAGGCCTACCTAGCTTTTCCACCAATTCTTATGGCACCTATTCATGGGAAACCTTTACTCCTATATATTTTATCTACGGCTACATCACTAGGAGTACTACTGGTTCAAGAGGATGAAACAAAAAAAGAGTGAGCTATCTACTAAATTAGTAGAACTCTATTTTCCTATGAGCTCAATTATAGCATTATTGAGAAAGCATGTTTAGCGATTGTCTTTGCATCACAGAAATTAAGACACTACATGCTCTCTCACACAGTCAAGCTCATAGCTAAGATCGATCCTCTAAAGTATTTTTTAAGAAGAACAACATTGACAGGCCATTTGGCAAAATGGGTCCTCATTCTCAGTGAGTTTGACATTGAGTATGTTGAAAGGAGGGATATCAAGGGATAGGTGCTTGCCGACCAACTAGCTAATTCACCACTTCAAGATGATACACCATTACTAGTTGAATTCCCTGATGAAACGATCATGCATCTCACCAAACATTCATGGAAGATGTACTTTGATGGGTCATTCACTCAACAAGGATCTGGAGCTGGGGTTCTCTTCATTACTCGTCAAGGATATAAGATTCCCAAATCTTATAAATTAATGTTTCCATGCACCAACAATATCTCAGAATATGAAGCATTGGTCAATGGGCTCAAGTTCACCATAGAATGGAAGATCGTTGAGCTACACGTATATGGTGACTCCCAACTAGTTATCAATCAAATCAATGGGGAGTACCAAAAAAAAGATGAGAAATTGGTGCCCTACAAACAACTAGTTGATGATTTGGGGAAATACTTTATCTTCCTCACCTTTCAGCAGATACCAAGATCAGAGAATAAAGCTGCAGATGATATGGCTACCTTGGCGTCCATGTTACAATTGGAGGAACATCAATTCCGTTATGACTTCTTTGGTGGAAGAATTATCCTATCCCGCCTTTGCCCATCCAAAATATTAGGTAATCTGTGCCTTAAATACTCCTGTTTAATCCAGATATGCCAGTATTATTGCCTATCTTTCAGACCAAACTATTCCTGCCAATCTATCTAGAAATGAGAAATGATCCCTGATTAGGATAGCATCGCGTTATGTCCTCATAACTAAAAACCTATATCGGCATGGTCTCAACGGTACACTTCTTCGATGTTAAGAACTAAAAGAGTCTAATCTCGCTTTAAAAGATGTCCATGAAGGTGTATGTGGATCACACTTGAATGGCTTTTTATTAACTAAGAAGTTGCTCAGAGTAGGCTATTATTGGCCTATAATGGAGAAAGATGCTATTCAATTTTCCAAAGCATGTCTTAAATGCCAAACACATGAAAACCTCCATGCTCCTGCCAGAGAACTCATACCTTTTATAACACATTGGCCATTTTAGCAATGGGCCTTTGACTTGGTTGGACAGATATATCCCAACTCTTCCAATGGACACAAGTTCATCATTACGGCCACTGAGTATTTCACAAAGTGGGTCGAAGCCATGCCGCTAATCAAAGCCACCGACAAACAGGTGGCTATGTTCATTCTGAACTACATTATTTGTAGATATGGGATACCCTCTTCAATTGTGACAAACAATGGGGGCCAATTTAAAAACCAAGACATTGATGACCTCTCTGAAAAGTTTCACATTACTCAACATTTCTCTTCGGTCTATTATCCTCAAGGTAATGGATAGGTTGAGGCATCGAACAAAAACATTCTTAAAATCCTACACAGAACTGTGAGCAAGTCTGGTAGAGACTGACATTTACAATTAAATCTGGCACTATGGGCCTATAGAACAAGCATCAGAACACCAACTGGAGCCAAGCCATTTTCTCTAGTCTATGGCACTAAAGAAGTATTACCTATTGAGGTTGAAATCCCATCTTTGCAGATATCTCTACAAGGACTAGTTACTGATGAACAGTACCGCATTGATCAGATAAATTCTTTGGACCTACTGGATGAGCGCAGACAACAAGCGTTTGATCACCTCAAAGTATACCAAGCAAGGAGGTCCAAAGGTTACAACAAGAAGGTTAAACCATGTAAGTTTGAAGTGGGGGACCTTGTCTTGAAAGAGAATCCTAAGAACCAGCCTAACAGAGAGCAGAAAGGAAAGTTTGAACCTAACTGGATAGGGCCTTATGTTATCACTGCTACTTTTGGGACTGGAGCTTATCAGTTAGCTACACCTGAGGGAGACGTTCTTCCTGATCCTATCAATACTCTACATTTGAAGTGGTTCTATGCTTAATGTTCAGCTA
>MU225244.1:2137007-2163875 GCA_018584345.1 Thuja plicata
AAAGTCCACTTTCTCAAGCTGGACTTTCTTAAAGTCCATATTCTCTTACATCCTCCCTTCCCTCTTTAAGGCCTTCATTAATGCCTTCATTAATAAAGATGCCTTAAGCCCATGTCTCCCCCATGCCTTATTAATGCCATGGGCATTAAAGGCTCTTACATATTCATTTATGAGCCTCCAAGTTCATAAATGAACTTTGTCCCCCCTCTCTCTCTCCCATTCTTCTATAAATAGAAGCCTATTTTGAGAGAAAATAAGCCTTCACCTTAGATCAAAAATATAGTGTTATGCTGTTAGATTCAATCTAGACTTACATTTTATCTATTATCTCATGCTAGTTCTTTATTTTCATTTCATGTTTTAAAGCTAGAATACTTGTTTTTCATGTCTTTTAGCTTGTTTTTAAATAAAAATCCTTCATGCTAGGTTGTATTTGTCACTGATTTGTAGCATATTCTGAGGGCTGATATGTTATCAATTACACTCCTAGTTAGCAGGCAATAGGTCGATATTAGTGGTTTCTAATGTTTTGACTAACCATTTGAGCTAATGTAATGACCTATTGAGTGTTTGTGTCATTTTCAACAGGTACCCATTTACACACACACAGGATCTATTGATTTAGTAGATGGCTTGCTCTTTCTTGTTTTCATCTTGATGTGTTAGGAGTGCCCCCAATGATGTTGTTGTTGCAGAGATATACAAAATCAATGATTTTTTTGGTGTAGGAGGCATTAATACCATAAGGTTATTCAGATATGCCTTGATCTAATTAAAGTTCTTATTATAGATTTCATCCCATTTATATGTGATACCCTTACATAGAGTTTTATAAATGGTTGTGACTTGTCTGCCAATCGTGAGATGAATTGTTTGATAGACTGAACTCTCTCTTGGATTGTCCTCATCTCACTGATGTTTTTAGGTGGTGGCATATCTAAGATCACTTGTACCTTCTTAGGGTCTACCTAAATTTATTTTTCTAAGACAATGTATCCCAAAATTTTTCTAGAGGTTACAATGAATGCACACTTCTTTGGGTTTAGTCAAAGCTTGAACTACTCCATTCTATCAAGAATTTATCCAAGTCCTATAAGTGCATGGATCTTTCCATATATTTGATAAGTGTATCGTCCACATAATATGCTATGTTCTTATGCATCATGTCATGAAATATTTTTGTGACAACCTATTGATAAGTAGCCCCTGCATTGTTTAGTCCAAAGGGCATAACATTCCTGGAGAAAGTGCCCCAAGAACATGTGAATATAGTCTTTACTTGATAGTCTAGAGCAGTATTGATCAGATTATACCTAAAGAAAACATCCATGAGAGAGCACATCTTGTACCCCACTATTATATCCATAATCATATCAATGTTTGGAAAAGGAAAGTCATCCTTTGAACAAGCCTTGTTAAGATCCCTAAAGTTAGTACATACTTGGATAGATTTGTCTGGCTTTGATACCGGTGTGATATGTGAAATCCACTCTGTATAATCAATAGCTCTAATGAACCTAGCTTTGAGTAGCTTTTCTAGTTTGGCCTTGATCAACAAAGCAACATGAGGGTGCATTTTTTGGAGCTTCTATTTCACTAGTTTGACACCTGGTGCAATAGAAAGATGATGCATAATCAGATCTAGATCTAAACCAGGCATCTCCAAGTAACTCCATGTGAAATTTATTTATTTGTCTTTAAAGAACTCAAGGAATTCTTTGAACTCTTCGATTGATAATGATTGTGTTATATGAATGATGTGTGGCTGCTCTGTTGTCCCAATATTCATAGGCTATGTTTGTTTGATTAGTACTGATGACCATTCCTAGAAGTGAATAGGAATGATATCAAGTAGCTCATCTTTTGGCACCTTAGAGAGGTTTTTTCCATCGGATGCGTCTTTTCTTTTTAGTACTTTTTTTTCTAAAACTGCCATAATGTGGTTTTTGCCTTTAGAAATTCTATTATTTTTTGTTTTAATTTTATGACTGAGGTACTTGATATCCACTTCAGTCATATTCACACTAGGTTCATTGGTAGAAGAAGTTATTGGTTCAACAACATTTAGGTAACATGATAGAGAATACTCATTGGGGAATGTAGGGAGGTTTATAGGTTGTGCTTGCAAGTCCAAGTCAATGAGTTCAGGATGTACAAGT
Source organism: Thuja plicata (assembly GCA_018584345.1). Classification (NCBI taxonomy): domain Eukaryota; kingdom Viridiplantae; phylum Streptophyta; class Pinopsida; order Cupressales; family Cupressaceae; genus Thuja; species Thuja plicata. The sequence continues at coordinate 2,139,167 of MU225244.1, forward strand.
GGCAATGCATTGGCAAGTTCAAGGGTGTTCATAGCATGTTCATCATAAACCTAGACCATTAAGTAGAGACCTAGATTGGTACCTTGTATAGATGCATTCAAATTAGTAAGAGCCCTAACGACACCGTCAAAGCCCATGTCAGGGATTAGAGGTTCTAACTCATCAGATCTAGACCCTGAACGTTCACCTACCTCAAAGGGAGTTACATATTTTTGTATTGTATCCATCTCTTTGTCTTGATTTTCCTCTGATAAGATATCAAACTCATAGTCGTGAGAGTCTATTTCAACATAGTTTACCATATCTAGGACGTGAGTGAAGTCCACTTGTTGCCCCCAGTTTGGGTGAGTTCTATCTAATAACTTTGCTATGGTTAAATTTCCATTTTCTATATCAAGATCTTACTGAGATGTGGTGACCTTTGACTGATTAGGAACCCCTGGTGATTCCCCTAAGACATGATCTTCAATAGCATTGATATGTGGTATTCATTCTTCTTGGTCATAGATGAGAGACATGATAAATGAAGGATTAATAGGATGAGGGTATTCATCTTCCTCATCAGCATCATCAAAATCATCCCACTTGCAAGCAGGTGTGTCACTGCTTTGATTTGTCATGTTAAACTAGTTTGTTTTTTTTTTCTTCATCTAGAAGGACCTTGTGTTTCTTTTCTTTGTCTGAGTGAGATTTTTATTTCTGTTCCTTCTTGGATAAGAAACCTAGGTCAGTTGTATCACTAAACCATCGGTATTCAATAGAGATAGGTTCAAGGATTCCATTTTGGTTACATCTAAGGGGTCCTTTTCTTGAATAACCCATTTATGGATCCAATTTATACCCCTCTCCATATATTTCTGGGGATATTTCATAGTGTTTTACTTCATTATTCTTAGGCTCTCTATATAGCCATTCCAAAATGTCATGTTCTTCTTTCTTATCTTCTAATGGTACAATTGCTTTTACAAAACCACCATCATAGATTACTCTAGCTGGTGTTGTGGATGATTTCATCTCTTTTGAAGGTCTCTCATAGGACCTGGGTAATGTTCAAAGAGATGTCATTGATAGGACTGGTTGCACTGTGTATCCACCCATACTAGTTTATTTTTAGCCTCTTTTCTGTTTCTCTCATTAAGTCACTGATTGACTCTAAAGTCTCTCTATTATATGAGATGCGAGTATCTACTACTTGTCATAGTGTATTCCATGCATAGCTGGTGTCTTTAGTAATGTTTACTTCAACACCATTGAATGGAAATTGGATGCATTGATGGTAGGTTGACAAAACATCTTACATCTCATGAATCTAGGGTCTTCCCAACAAGATGTTATAAGCCAACAAAATATCCAATACCTTGAAGATGACCTCTCTTTCAAATGGTCCTAATCTAATAGGGAGAGTTACAAGACCTTTAGAAGATCTCTCTTGTTCATCATATGCCTTTATAGTAATTTTCTTCTTTGGATCAATGGCTTATTCTAAAAATCCCAATTGTTCAATTACCTTGTATATACAAATGTTCAACCCTAGGCCTCCATCTATCAAGGCCCATTTTCCATGATGTTTATGGACCATGGACCATGACTTCAATGTGCAAGGGAAGATTATGTGTGTGGCTCAAAGAGTTATCATGTTCCTTGTAAAATAATAGGTAGTGTGGTGAAGTCAAATGACCCACCATAGATTGAAACCAATCTAGATCCAAGTCCTTGGGGACATTGGAGGTTGATAAGGATTTATCTAAGTTCTCTCTATGAGTGAGAGAAATCTTAATAAAGTTAAAGATCAAAATCTGGGCGTTTGTTCTTTGTAATTGCTCAACAGTTCTATAGTCCGTAGCATGGGACGAAGCCAATTATTTATATTGCGACACCTTAGAGGTAATCACAGCTGGTTTTTTGTTGGTTGGAATCTATTTTTTGGATGTCATTAGTTAGTTTTTAGATCAAAAAGGGTTGGAAGATCCCTCCTGCCTAAGGTGACCTTTTCTTACGCTCAGGTCACGACATTGACCATTTTAAACTCTTTCTTATGATTTTTGACAACGACGACATTACAGTACTTGGGAGAACTAGTTCAACCATGTGGATGACTTTATCATCTTGGGTGTTGTACATATGATTTATCCTAGCACCTTGTTTAGAGCTTTCCCATTTCTAATATTTAGGTAAGAGGTTCTTGAATTCCTTGTGATTAACATTCGTAGCATGGTTGTCAACCATGATCATTTACATGTCAATGAGATCTCGAATATCATATTTTATCCTTATATAGTTCTCCATTGTATGTCCTTTATTTTCATGGAACACACAATAATCATTTTCTGTCCACCATTTTGGTTTTATCTCTGGTTCATATAGCTTGGAGTTATCTGGCAATGTGATCAGTTTTTTTCCAGTAGAGTCTTAAGATCTGAATCATAAGATTCTCCCAAAGTATCAAAATCTCTCTTACACTTAACCTAAGGTTTTTCTTTCATGAGGTTTCTAACCCCTTTTGAGGGATTCTTCGTGGTGTTTTCAATAGATTTTAGGTCTTTGGAACCGCTTGTTAAGTTGAACACTTCCAGTTTGGGTTGAGGAGCAACGTGATTGAGTACTCCATCATTCACCACATGATTTTTTCATTCTAGTATTTTCTTTTATCTTTGGAACTAGAACTAAAATTAGTTTATTTGTAAAGGGTAATCTCACCCGTCTTAACAAGTGTGGTTTTTATCCTTAGTGCACTCTTCACAAGTTGATCAAAAGTGGAAAGATCTTGTATGTGATGGGGATAATTTTACTCTTTGAGTAGCGTATTGGTAAATCTATCCATCTTTCCAGACTTAGGAATGAGTCATGGATATCTAGAAAAGACTCTTCTCCATCACTGAAGAAAACTCAAAAATAATTCTACCATTTTCTATTGAATATTTCATAGTTTGATCATAGATACGGGATGTTATATGTTATATGAATACTGTTGTAAAAATAGATTCATCAGTTCGTCAAAAGTTTTGATTCCAATAAGAAATTTTTTAAACCACTCTATAGCTTGACTGCCTAAACTTTGGGGAAAGAAACACATGAGATACGGCTGATCATGTATAAACTCGGTACATAGGGAAAAAAATTCTTGAATGTGATCTTGTGGATCAGAATGACCACTAAACTTGTCCAATTTAGGAATTTCTACTCCACGTGGAAATGAAGTTAAGTATAGGCCTTTTTTTAAAGTAAATGGACAAATGGTGTCCATAGAGAATTTTAACGTTGGTTTCTCTAGTTCCTTTTTCACAGCTTGCATCTCATTTTGAAAGGCTTGAATTTGTTTATCCATGATTTTCATAGAATTTTCCTCCTTTCTAGAAATAATATCTTCATCCCTATAATGAGGGTGAAGTTGGGCTCCTTATTGAGCCAGTTCTAGAAAATAGTGTTCTTTATATATGTTCATGACAACCCTCATTACCTTGAGGAATTCTTTGTCTTGTTTACATTTGGTGACTTCCTCTTCATTGGATTTAGAGCCTCTTGAAGGGTATCAAATATTATCACCTCTAGCACTACTTTCATGGTTACTATGCCTAGATCGATCTCTCCCTCATCTTTCTTCTGACATGTTTGGTTATGGTGATCTATCATAGGGAAAGACTGACTTATGTTTGCTCCTTAACTATTCCTTGAAAAAGAGGGTTTCCTTAAACTATGAACACTATCCTTCCTTTGGGTAGAGTGTTCTAAGAGAACTCCTAGTCTATACCAAAATTGATCGACTAACTCACCTAACAAGTGCTGGAATTAAAAAAACATGTCAACTAAGTCCAAGATCAAATGATAATGAAAACAAAATATGTCCAATTGAGAGGGAGAAGAAAGACTTCTATCTTGAGTCAAGGTTAAAAAAATTTCTTTCACAACTCAGAATAAGGATAGTGCAGACAAACAATAAATAAATAGCTATGGACTGATATACAAAATATTATGACAATATCAAGGTTTTGTGAGAGCAATAGTCAAATTAATCTAAAGGTTGTTACCAGAGAAAAGACTAGTATGAAATCATTATTTCTGATCAGGGACCTAAAATGTAGTTCAAAATCTAGAAAGATACCTAGTTTTCAAAAAAACCCAATTGAAAATGTTTCAAGTAAATATTTCATGTTCATTTTGCAATTTTCAATTTTTGAATGTTGATGTTTTAGTTTTGCAAACACTTAAAACACAGTGTGATAAAGTAAAAATCATAGCAAGAAAACTCCTAATCCTATTTAGTTGACAAGGACAATACTTGTTTGAATCCTCTTACAATAAAATACCAATTTAAATCAGATAGTAAGAAGCTTGGTTGCACTGGCTCCTCTCCACGACACACACTTCTCGGACCTACCAAGTTTCAAATTTCTCAAGATCTGAGGATCCTGATAAATTTAGTGTCTCAAAATAAGGGGTACATGAGAGGTTTCTTAGACATGCACATCTCACAATGCATGTATCAACAAGTAGAAAGGTTTTTGGTCACTAATCTAAAAGTGTCTAGTAAGGGTCTTCGTTTAAGTGTATCCTCTATGTCCACACAAGCATGATTGAGGCGCATATTCCTATAGAGAACCTTCGCACCAGTAATCACAATACCTGATTGAGACCCACTGACCCTACTATGTGTTAGGTGAGAGCCGAGTATAAGCTCAAATGCCACTTATCTTCTGAGGCTTTGGTCTCAAGGAAGTGTTTGATTATAATGAGTTAGAGTAGCTTGGCGTTAGCTTGTTCTCACTTGGGTCATTCTCCAAGGGTGAGTACTTTTTCCCACTTGGAAATGCCCTCTAAAGGTTAATAAAATTGCAAATGATGAATGACAACAATGCTTCTAGATTTTTTTATCATCCCTAGAAGGGCGAGAGCATGATCTCTTGACATTCTTTCCATTCCTAAAACACAAAACAAAAGTTCATTTTAAATATGTCTTACATGCGAGGTTCCTAGTTTATAAAAATAAGAAACCAAACACACAAGAAAGGTTTGGTCAATCTGCGAACATGAAAACCTACAAGATGATTTGTCAGTAGTTTTTGTATTTTTGTCATCTATTTCAATCATCCTACAAAAAACACTTAGGATGGAAGAAAAAATTGATCACCAAATCAATAAGTACAATAGAAACTTGTTAGAATTAGAAGAAAATCAAGAAAAAATTGTTGTTTTAAGAACTGAAATACAATAACTCATACGAGTTACTCATCAGAGCCATATGCGAGCAAGTAGGTTCACATACGAGTTTTTGGTAAATATTGCAAAAACTTGTATCGTGCGGTTTGGAAACTCGTACGAGAATCTTAGAACTTGTATCAGAACAAGAATATCCAAAATCTAAGAAATGATGGAAAATAAGAAAGAATGAGACAAAATAGAATATTTTTTGCCCCACAGAAGGCGCTAGAAATGTGTGTGAAAATTGGTCTAAGCTAGATACACAACACTTCAATGAGTCATTATTCAATTGCTTGAAACATACTAATCTATTGAAACATGAAACAACCAAGGCGACTCATTGCCTTCTAGTAAATAGGAGTGTAGAATTTCTCTCAGATCATTGCAATTACAGTGACTTTAGAGTCTATCTAAATGAAGGATTTGAATGAGATTAATCTAAGTGATATGCAAGATGCAAGTTTTTTGTTAATCCAAGATTTAGCTAAGATGTATTTTAATAACCCAAATGAAATATGATTCTAATACTTGAGATGAAAATGCTTTGAAAACTAACTAACAATCTAACAATGCTTAGATTATAAAGGTAAATGCTAAGATAACATAATTCTTCTTAATAAAAAATATTCAAAAGTCTAGTTCCTTTGTGCTGAAATCAAGTTCACTTTTATAGAAAATTTCTCTTGAATCGACGATTGAGATTGAAAGTTGAAGAACAAACAAGATTAGACTTGAGGAAGCACAATCCACTTGCACTGAGAGTGATTGGTCAAGAGAGCTACTTAACTTAACTGACTGATAAGTAACTTAGGAAACTTCCATATTCTATTTTCAATTAACTAGATTGTTTCCAAAATGAGAAATAGAAAATAATTAGTTAACTGAATAAAACATATTTGTTTCTATTTTGATATCCATTTGACTGGAATGATGACATAATAATGAATGTTTGTTACTTTTAAATGCATCTTAAATCGACTTTATTAATTTAATTCAATTTTGGATTTAATTGACAATTTAGTAATTTATTTAATCAACATTAATTAAATAAATAACATAATATTTATTTGTTAATGTTTTGAGATTGTAGGAATTAATTAATTAATCAAGTGTAATGATAGATTAGGACCTAGGGTTTAGGTCAGATTAGACTAAAAATGATGAATTGCCTTTAAGGGTTAGGACTTAGGATGATCAAGATTAGGGTTTTCTTGATTAAAGATCAAGATTTGGGTCTAGGGTTGGGATGACCATTTTTAGGTCATTAAAATTTGTGTAATTTAATGTTCACTAATTAAACTTTACTTTATCTTACTTAGGATAATGCATTGTATAGTAGTTTGCATATGAGACACCTAGGAGTTTGCACCTTTATTAAGCACAGGGTATAGGATAAATTGTACACTTTAGGCGGTGATAAGAGTTACCACATTCCATGTCATGTGTTGACTACACCTTTAGTTCTCTTATCACATTATCATCCTCCACTTGTTTCACATACATCATAGCATAATGGAGGATGATCCACCTTTGGTGGACATGTGATTCCACCTTGTGTGGGTGATAGCTGATCAAATCCTTATCAAGGTATCTTATTGACTTGCCTATATAATCATGTACTTATTCATTGTACATATCTCCTATTTGATATTTCTTATTGCATAATTAATGATAATAGAATTTATTCTTATTCATATTATCTCTAACCCCAACATGATCTAGTAGGTATTACGATCCTTAGTGATAGTTATATGATATTGGGTTAAGACCATTGGATATTGTAAGATCTTTCCATTATTCTCTTTTTCATGTATGCGACTATGATATTAGGTGTTTGTGCAGAGATAACTATCTAATTTATTTTGGTAGCTTAATTATAATGACTTCATATTCTAATACTTGATGATGCTACTAATGATAGACATGTTTAATTTTGTAGAGTTACCTATATAATATATTCTAGTGGGTTATGTATGATGCCTTTATATTATAATATTTTATGATGCTATTATTATAGACATATTGATGTTATTAGTCTTATTTCTTATGTTATATAATACCCTCCCATCTATTTCATTTTTCAGTATATGTGTGTGCTTAGGACTTCCTTGGAAATTGATGCTTTTGATAGACTATTTATCATGTTTGGTGGTTTTAGGACTAGATTATGATGTTATATGATGTGTGTAGATGGATACATTGATATTAAGAAGATCATTACTTATGTTTCTTTATCTGGCTATGACTATGATTATATGATGACCATGTTCTATGCTTATGATTTATGATTTATGATTATTGATTAACCCATGTTATAGGATGATCAAGATAAGTTTATGTATCATGTATATGTTATGTTTGATCTCTCCATGATGTGTTTGTATGATGAGGGAGAAATTCATGCTCCTCACTTATGAGGGCTACATGATGTCTCAATCCCCTTGATTACCAGTATTGTCTACCATGAGATATGTATATGTATATGCTTGATATTTGTGATGCAAGTTTGTAGCTACTAGGAATCAACTTCACCTGGCTTTACATTTTTCAGAGTGCCTTTAAAATCCTTGATGGTGGTAGAGAGGAGATAGTACCAAGGATCACTTGATCTTAGCCCATGCTATCATTCTAGTTAAAGAATGAATACTATATTGATTTATCAGTCAGGCTGTCAGGGCGACTGGTGTAGGAGCACCTAGGCTATCTTCAAAGCCCTAGTTAGTTTTGGCTTGTAACTGACTCTATCCAAGTCAATTGGTTTTTTCAAAAGAACTTATAAGGTCTTGTTTTTGTGTGTGACTAGGTGAATTAGTGATTAGTGCTAATTTCATTGTAGTTTAAGTTAGTTTTCTTTTTAATGTTTAGTCCCTAGATTTGGCCTAAATGGGGAAATGTGGTCTAAATGTTCCTAGACCTTGGAATGGTAAGAAACATGATTTAATAGGATTTAATGATGTTGGTTCATTGAAATATATGGGTTAGAGGCCCTAAAAGATAGATTGGAGAATAAATGCAAAGAAGCTCAAAAGTTGTCATTATAACATTTGCAACTTTTTGCAAATGTTGCATGCAACTTGACAACATTGGATTCCCCTCATTTTAGGAGTGGAAAATTAATGCATAAGACCTAGAAACATGGAAGAATCATATTAAGGTATGGTGTGACTCATTTCCCGAAGAGGTGGATCATATAAGCAAGTTTTGAATAGCAATAGAAGCTCTGCAATTCTGGTTTTTAGCAACAGTCGAGCATTTTAAGTTATAGAATGTTTATATGGATTGAATTGAAAATTTTAATGTTGAGATTGTGTTGAGTAGTTAGTTTTAAGACTTTTAAATTTTTTTTTCAAGTAGTATAGAGTTGATTTGTTAGCATTTGTAAATTGGTTAAGTTTTAGGGAGTCTGTTGGTCCAGTCTAGAGTAGTTTGTGTTTTCATGGCTTCCACATGAAATCCAACCATGGGAAGGTCCTAAGGGTAGATGATTGTTTTAGGGGATCCTATGTATAGTGTAAATACATTAGGATAATTCATGAAGATTCCAGTAGCTATTTTTAATGTTATTCCCTAGGCGAGAAAGGCCTGTCCGGCTAGGAGTGTAACAAGGAAAGAATTGAGTGCCATTGCAAAGGTATGTTTGAGAGAAACAAAAAGGTACAGTTCTAGAAGCCTTAGGTTCTAAATGAAACCTGTCTACAAGCTCAGGTCCTAACTAATCCATCTTGATACATTTCTAGCTAGAAATTAGTGGATTATTGTCAATGCTTGAATATAGCCCTAAATGACCTACATTCCAGGACAGTAGTGTACAGATGGTTTGGGGAGTTAAAACCTTGAAAATACTAGAGGTCTTGAAAAAGGGTATTTGAATCCTAAGTTTTTTTGTAGGGTTGTGTGGAATATTTTATCAAGAATCTAGAAAAACCCTCTAGATAGGGCTAATAGAGAATTAGGCCTAATAGGACCTAAACCAGAACTAGTTTGGAACTAGATTACTTTGGGATTGAAAACACACTGAAATAGGATTAGTGAGATGTCAATTAGATGCATTAATGAGTAAAATGACCTTTGTAGTGCTTATAAGCATGTTTGGGAGGGTTTGAGGTTGGAATCATCCATGAGGATATTGTGACAAGAAGTACTTTCAGTGGTGGAAATCTTTCAAGGTTAAGCACAGAGCAACTAACTCTTAGTGTGGAGTTGGAATAGTATTAGGCTTGAAGACCTAAGAATTTAGGGGATTCTAGGAGTGGATTAGGATCTCAAGTATACATGGAAAAGTGGATTCCATAGTTGAGAAAGTGCAAAGAAAACCTTGGAACTCTTACACCATATTGGTATTAGAGAATAGTTGATGAGACTTGTGGTTAATGTTCCAACCAATTGAATTAGTATGAGAGTCAAAAATTGTGACTAATTATGAGTTATCTAAGAAAGTGGATTATCAAGAAGTGGAGAATAGAATTATCCGGGATAGATTGGTTCAACTAGAGAAAAAGGTAGATGAAGTTGATGAGAAAGTAGATAAAGTGAAGGATAAGGTTGAAGGAAAAAGAAAAGATCTTGCCATTGATGATGAAGTACCTAAAGTTGACCATTTCCTTAATGAGGAGCCATTCCTGAAAGCTCTAAAGGCTATGAGTGGAAAAGCACTAGAAGGAATTTCAATCTTTACTAGAGAGATGGATCCAGAGATAGTCCTTGACTTGATAGAGGGACTAGAAAACCATTTTGAGTGTGATGGAATCATTGAGGCTCAAAAGGTGAAGTTTGCAAAAGCTAGACTGAGAGGGTCTACACTCACTTGGTGGAAATTCATCCAACATGAGAGAGAGAAGGAATGAAAGAGGTCCATTTCTTCATGGAAGTATATGGTTTCAAAAGTCAGAGATGCTTATATCCCTAAGGATTATGAAATCCAATTGCATAAGAGAAGGCAAGGACAGAGACAAAAGGACATAGATGTAAACTCATACACTGAAGAATTTTAGAGACTTTGCATGAGATCTAGAGTTGCAGATGATGATAAGGTTAAGGTAGAAAGATACATTAATGGAGTAAAGTGGACCATATAAGAAGAGATGAGTCTTTTGACTCTAGAAACCATTCAGAAGTGCCACCAAATTTCCATCAAAGTTGAAGAGAAGCTAAGGAAGAAACAAGACTCTAGTACTACCAGAGGAAGAGGTAGAGGGGGAGACACTAGAGGATAGAGAGGTGGATATGGTGGAAGGAATTTTGAACCAAAGAACCAAGGGTAGAATAAATTTGTTGAAAAAAAAGAAGGAAATTATAGTAGAGGAGGTTAAATAGAGGGAGGAACTTTAATAGCATAGGAAGAAACAACAATCAAGGCAAGGGTAATTACTTTGCCAACATGAAATGTTAACACTGCAATCAGATGGGACATCCTGCATACAAATGTCTAGAGAAGGGTTAAAATTCACAAGGAGGTGACAAGAGGGTGAACTATTTCCAAGAAGAAACTAGTGGTGGAGGTAAACACCCTAAATTTTCATTGGAATCAGAGGAAGGAGAGAATCTCATGATGAGAAGAACTCTGATAAAAGAGCCAGTAAAAGAAGAGCTTAGCCAGAGGAGGTCATTGTTTAGGGTGAAGTGTAATATGATGGTAAATGTGTGTAGAGTCATCATAGACTCAGGGTCTACTGACAATATAGTGTCATAGGAAGCAGTCAGCAAGTTGAGGATGAGATGAATACCCCACACCAATCCTTACAAGGTCACCTGGCTAAACAAAGGGCAGCATGTCCTTGTCAATGAGAAAGCTTGGGTGGAGTTTTCAATTGGGAGGTATAATGAAAAATTATTATGTTATGTCCTACCTATGGATGCATTCCACCTACTCCTAGGTAGACCATGGATATTTGATAAAAAGGTCATGCATGATGGTGCAAAGAACTCATACACTTTCAAGAAGGACAATGTGACATTCAAAATCTAGTCACTACTAGAAGATGTAGAGATAAATTCATCTAGCCCAATTGTTCTCATGGTGAGTGAGAAGGAGTTCTTAGAGGCCTTGGTAGAAGGAGAGGGATTTGGATTTGCATTTTGTTTTGAAACCAAAAGAAGAAAGTGCAGACAAAGCAATGAAGAAGACAGAGTTGCCAAAGGATGTGCAGGAGCTACTGCAGAAGTATGAAGGCATAGTCAATGATGGACAACCATCATCCCTACCACCTAAGAAATTAGTAAGAAACCAAATATACCTAATACCTAGAGCTATGCTACCCAATAAGGCTACATACAAAATGATTCCTCAACAAAATGAGGAGATAGCTAGACAGATTCAAGAACTACTAAGCCAAGGCCTAATTAGGAAGTTTATTAGCCCTTGTGCCATGCCCACTGTCTTAGCCCCTAAAAATGAAGGAACATGGAGGTTATGTACAGACTCTAGAGGAATAAATAGGATAACCATTAGGTATAGGTTACCTATCCCTAGGATAGAAGACCTAATGGACTGTCTAGGAGGAGAAAGGTATTTTACCAAGATAGACCTAAAGAGTGGCTATCATCAAATAAGGGTAAATGAGGGAGATGAGTGGAAAAATCCTTCAAGACCACAAAAGGATTGTATGAGTGGCTTTTCATGCCATTTGTCCTATCTAATGCCCCATAAAAATTCATGAGGTTGATGAATGAAGTCCTTAAAGACTATATTGGAAAGTTTTTGGTAGTCTTCTTGGATGATATATATTAATCTCTAAGATCTATTGATGATTAGTGACCAACACTTAGTCATTCACCTAGGTAGTTTTAGTTGGTTATCACTATGGCCGAGCTAAAACTATGCAAGGGCAAGCAACATTGCCGAGCAGTTTTCAGTATGCCTAGTTACATTGCCGAGCCGAGTAAGACATAGGAATGTTAAGTGTCGAGTGACAAATAGTCAAGTGCTGAGCAGGACAGTTTTTGTATACATGTCTGGAATGATATAAACTTCAAGGATAAGTGATCTGGCTGACTTGTATAAGATTTTTGGTCTAACTAATGTATGAATTTAATATTCTTATATGGAGTTAGTTATGTATTTGATTGTTTTATCCTATGCATGACTCATTGTAAGCATTAATTTTTTTACCATCAAGGCATGGATATCAGATCTTGAACGTTGATCTAGATCTCTCTATCAAATCTAAACAGATATATTAGATTGCTTCTAAACCCTGTTTTGTAAGTGTGTATGTGGTGTGTGGTGACTGCATTTTTAGAAGTGAAATGCATAGATGGTTATTTTGTTAAGAAGCAGAGATCAAGAAGAGAAAGAACACAGTGAACAATAGAGTAAAGATTATATCAGATTATGAGATCATAGAAGGTACTAGAAAGAGGAGATCCACCATCAGCATCAGAGTGCATAACGAAGGATCAATACTTGAGAAATTCTAATATTTGTATCAGGGTAGATTGTAATGATCTGAAGCTCTCAACCAGGCAGACCTTTCACAGGGTAGATTAAATTTTGTAATCAAACATTGTAACCTTAATAGGTACACTTTATTACTGCAGTAGTGGAGAATTTTGTGGGTGTCATCCCCACCCCAGTTTCACCTATTTTGGTTTCTGGGTTACCAAGTTATTGTGTTATGTGTTACTTATTTCATGGTGTAGATGCTATCTGAGATTACATTAGATTCATTTATGTATGAATGTGGATCAGTTTGTTTTAAGTGTTTAATTTTGAAGATCTTATTCACCCCCCTCTCAGTATCTTGCTTTCCCATTATTGTATTTCCAATAATTGGTATTAGAGCAGAGTTCTCTAAAAAGGTTATAATCAGCTTGAGAATAAAGATCTTGAGATGGAGATCTACAAGATGGGAAAAGTCACTGAGAATCAAAATATTGACATTTAGCTAGCACTACAACAGCTTGAGTCTGCAAGATAAGAATTAAAGAAGTCCTTGGCTACAAGGAAAGATCTAGCCAAGCAGATGAATGACACTCATTATCAGGAAGAGGACATCACAAATCTATTTCAGAATGGAGATTTTATTGAGAGCAATGCAACAATAGAAGATCTACTAGAAAAGAACAGTGCACTATGTGAAGAAGTCAAAAAATTAAAAAAGAAACAAGAAGCCCAATCAATAAGAATGTGTGAAGTTGTTGAACAAAAAAAGAAAGCCAAAGATGACAAGGCTATGGCAGAAGAAAACAAGAGAATGCTGACTACCAAACTTGATGAAAGAACACATGATGTGCAAACAATGACAGTCAATCAAGTGGACATGGCAAATCAACCACTACTTGTGAATCAGGAGATAAGCAGGAAAGACTTGGAGATTGCTAATGTTAGATCTGAGAACAGTCAATTGAAAGATGGTTTGGGATCTAAGAAAGAACTTAATAATAGAGTGAATGATCCGAGTGTAGCCATGAGCTACTTTGAACAACTGGTGGAAGCATCAAGAAGACCTAAATATTTTTCTAGATTAGGTCACACTGAACAACATACAACCACTGAAGATGGAGAATCATCCAAGACAGGTAAAAGAAATACTGCAAAGCTAAGATATAACAAACCTTTTTGTCACCACTATGGGAAACCAAGTCATACAACAAACATTTGCCAAAGCAAGAATGGTAAGTCCAATCCAAAAACTAACTTTAATGGTTACTTCTTTAACTGTAATAAGTTTGGACATCAAGCACGTGAATGTAAGGAAAAGGAAAGAAAAACACCTAGATTCAATGGTAATTGCTATAATTGTCACAAATATGGTCATAGAGCACAAGATTGTAGATCCAAAGGTAAACAACAATGGACATCAAAGGTACAAGAGAAATCACCAAGAAAAAGAAATACTCACAATTGGGTTTACAATACATGGCATAATTGTCATTACTATGGTGAGTATGGACATGTTCCAGGAAACTACATAAGGACACATTTCAGAGGTAAGTCCAAAAGTTGGATGAATGGAAGCTTAGTTTGTCACAATTGTCTGAAAATTGGTCATACAAGGAAAGATTCCAAGACTAGAGTACCAGCTCCTAGTGTTGAGAAAATTAGGGAATAGATGAACAAGACATGCGTTAAGAAGTCTGAACCATGTAGCAGTGAAGCTAATGAAGCTGAGGTCACCCAATCCAATGGATCAGGTGATCACATCATCTCCAACTAAGAGAAAGAGGTATGTAAGGAACTATATTTAAAATTCTTATCTTACATCAGTTCCTAACATAAAATGTACAAAAGTCCATATTTGCATATGCTAAGATGCACTAGGACATATTTTTGAAGACAAATGTTGAGATGAGTCAACTGCACTAATAGGTGCCAAGTACTATTGATGGACACTAAAGCTAAGTTCTTTAGTGAGTGTTGAGTTTTGTTGGCCGAGTAAATTTTGTGAAGGATGAGTGTAGTGAGCCGAGTGGGATGCAAGTTGTGTTAAAGCTGAGGAAAACTGGCTAGCACTAACTCAATGGGAATAAAATTCAATGCTCACCTACCATGACCCTTTGAAGCTTATAAAGGATGAACAATCAACATTTCATTTTTACCTTGCAATTTTTACTGGTTAACGGAGTGACTGAAGTAATTTGCAGAGTTGATCTTAACTAAGTTTAGCATCAAATATTTTACTAGCATGCCATCGGAAATCCTAAGGTGAACAGTGAATAGTCTGAAGAGCTACTTGCTAAGGTACTCTATTTTACATCCTTCAAACCCTAAATTTCAAAATTATGGCTGCAAGATCTTTCACACCAGCTAAGAGTATGGAGGCAGAACCAGAACAAATTTAGTTGATATGAAGTGATGAATGTGAACCTCTCAACTTTCGAGCCATTCCTGAAAGTGAAATATAAAGTGATTTAACAGGAGCCCTCTCATCCATTCCACCCAAGGTACTTATGATTCATGATGTACGATCATGTTATATGGTTAAGATTGGAGAAGTAGGTGATCGTGAATTGAGGAAATCCTACAGTAAATTGTGTGAAAATGGAGTTGTGAAGGCAGAATTCAAACATCTAGCCAAAAAAGGGTTAACTTGTGCCCTAGATTTTCCACAAGGTTTCAAAGATGAATGGATTAAGGTTATCCTTAGCTGAGTTCATGACATGTGTATGTGGTTAGACAATGGACCAGTCAAGATCACCAAAAGCATGATTCATCGAGTGACTGGATATCCTGTAGTAAATGGAAAATGGACCATGAGGGATAACAACAAAGAAGAGATTACATTGAACACTAGAGTAGTATGGAATAATAGAGGTATGACTATCTCTACAATTACTGACCTAGAACTTGATTTTGGAGTAAGGGTTATAGCACATAAGTTCTATTAGTCCAGCAGATTGGATAGTGTTCCTTGTACAATAGTTTATCAGGCATGGAAAAATGTGAAGAAGAGTCACACATATGATCTTGCCGAGCTACAGCAGACACAGTTAGCGAAGAACCTAGCATCAATTAGAAAGGCTAAGAGCTTATCATGTAATTTTGGTTCTTTACTAGTTTGTATATTTTTCTACATTCAGGATACATTTCCTACACTAGGAAATATTATTTGGAAAAAGGATAGGCCCATAACAGTTCAGATTAGTGAATGTATTGAGAAGTTGGGTAGCAATTTCAATATCATTATGGGAAGATATTTTGTAGAATTCAAGAAGAATATTAGATTAAGGACTAGGATTCCTAAGTAACTAGTGGAGAAGCACTATGAGGAAATATGTTTTCTAGTTGATACAGATAATACTTATATCAAGGCAGTGACTCCTAGGATAACATGCTTAGAACCATTTCCATATGAAATCAATGTTGATGAAGCATCAACTTCCATCATTGCACTCCTAGATGAGGCAATTTATACTACAACAGAGAGATTTGGAAATTTTGATGAAGCTAAGGCTAAAATTTCTAGAAGTTTGAATAAGGGAACTATGGAGAGGAAAAGAAAGAAGATTGTTAAAAACTTGAAGAAAATGGTTGGCTTAGGTAGTGATGAAGAACCCGAGGATGCACCTCTAGGCCTAACCACTAGACAAGGTGAGGATATTTCTACAGAGGAGGAAGTCAGTGCATCAGAAGAGGTTACTAAGAAAGCTAAGGGCAATAAACCATCAATTGTCATAGTAACCAAGAAAAGCCAAGCCAAACCTAAGATTACACCTCCTACAGCTAATCGTCTGAGGACAAGCGCATCTACTATTACTTCCCCAGTAGAAGTGCAAAAAAAAGTATATGGTAAAAGGAAAGTTATAGAAAGTAGTTCTAGAAAGGAAGCAAAGGTTGCTCCTAAGGCCGAGCCAAGTAAGCCAGCAAAGAGACCAAGAAGGAAATTAAATTTGGGAATAGATAGTGATGAAGAGAAGATAGAAACTGATGAGCCCAGCAACATACCTAAAGCTCAATTCAAGAAACTAGCAAGAATTAATGAGGTATGTGATACTTTGAGGAATTCAACAGGGTTAGCAACATTTAAGTTCATTAAGTATGAAAACTTGAAAACAACAGATAGGCACAAAGTACATGAAGCACTATTGGACATGATGAGTACTTTCAAATTAACTCCTACAGAGATAGGAAATCATGTGCTAGATGAAATTTATGATTTTTTATCAAGAAAATGGGAATTTGCACTATCCACAAAAAGACAGATCAGAGAAGGAACACTAGCCAAAGTAATACCTGAGCTCACCTCAAAATAGAGAGTCAAATTCATTGAGGAATACAAGAGCAAATTTGTTCCTAAACTTAGAGGCTATGCTATTCTGAAGAATGACATTGAAGGTATAGTACATCAGAGCATAAGGATTTGGAAATAAATCTTTGGACTAGTCATTCCAAAAGATAAGAAATCTGGTGAAGGGACATCCGAGAAAAAGACAAAAGAAGTTGAAGTCAAGACGACCCATGAACCACAGGTAACACAAGGGAAAATTTCCACTAAACATGATAAGACCAAAGATGCATTAGATGCAACAAACTCTATTGATATGACTACAGACAGTCCTCTGGATTATATAGTTGATGATCTAAGCAATTTGAATGCTGAGGAAAAAGAGATGCCAAGTGGTAAAGACACCGACTCGCCTATTAAGGCAACTGATACAGAAGAAGGAAAGACCACAGTGTGTGATGAAATAATTGAAGTTGGAAATGAACAGAAAGGTGAAGGACAACAGAAAAAAAATGAACAAGAGGTAACTTCACATAATCCACCTATTTTAGAGTTTGTAAAGATAGTTTTAGATAGTGGAGTAGGAATGAAGGGTATTGTTGATAAGCCTAAAGAAGTAGAGGCAGTGCAAGTGTTGGTTGATCTACCACTCTCTACATCATCCACTCCCACTAGTTCCAAAACTGGGAGTATACTGAACCCCCAAATAATATTGACAGAATTGAAAGAGGCATTGGATGTTGACACTGTCAAAGGAAAAGATATTATGTTGTCGAGCCTAAGTTCTCCAGAATTGAAGAAGAAGTCTCCAATTTTAGATGTAACATTAGATGAAGTCATTGTCATTCCACAATGGAATCCCAATGAGCTATCTTTTGAACAAATTAGGTCTCTTCAATAATTGCTTAAGAGGAAGAAGAGATAGGAAGAGTTAAAGATAAAACAAAAGCAAAAGCAGGTGTTGCATGAAATTAAAGACATATTTGCAAAGGCTTTTGACTTAGAGGATGAAACACCTCAAGCTCCAATCATTGATCAACTAGTCAAAATTATATAGAAAGTAACAGACGAGGACATAGATAGCAATGAAAAGCTTCTACAATGGTCCTGGAGAAGATTTGAGAGCAAAGTTCTAGAAAATATCTCAAAAGAGATAGAAAAAAAATAGGTTAAACTTTCTATTCTTGTAGAAACTTTAGAGAAAGTTACATCCAATGTTTACTCTTTGTATAGAAAACTATGTGATGTTGAAATTTTCACAAAGGATAATCTACAGCTTGTTGAGAAGCTACAGTTAGATTTGAGATCAACTGGTTCTACTTTAGGTAAAGATACTACTTCTAGTTCTTTATATTTTAATAAGTTTATAAATGCACAAAGGAGAATAGCTGAGCTTATGGATGAAGATGGTCAAATAAGGGCCAAACTGATAACTATTCAGACAAGTCTATTTCCTCACTTGGAGGTAATACAGAAGGAACTCTCAAAAGCAAAGGAGTTATCACAAAGCAGTGCAAATCTATCGACTGTAGAGAGTTTAGTGAGTCTAGATGCCGATCTAGAAATAAAATTGGGAGTTATGAAGATTGCAAAAGAAAGCCGGGATACCACATTTGAATCAACCTTGCAGCTTCATAAACAATTTCTAGATAAGTACAACTTAACCCCACTAGCAATCAGTGACAAAAACAAGGGGGAAGATAGTAAGTAAGGAAGTTGGCAGTTAGTAAGGAAATCATTTAAGGAAGTATGAAAAGATACATCAGTACAACAAAGGTACACTTGTATATAAATTTTGAAGACATGTAAACTTTTTGTATGAATTATTCTGAGTATATTCCTAGGGGGAGTACTTTGTATACTTAGGCAATATTTTGATAAAATGATTGGAAGTAATGATAAGTGTTTTTGCCACTAATATCAAAGGGGGAGATTGTTAATCTCTAAGATCTGTTGATGATTAGTGACCAACACTTAGTCATTCACCTAGGAAATTTTAGTTGGTTATCACTGTGGCCAAGCTAAAACTATGCAAGGCCAAGAAACATTGCCAAGCAGTTTTCAGTATGCCTAGTTACATTGCCAAGCCGAGTAAGACATAGGAATGTTAAGTGCCGAGTGACAGACAGTCAAGTGCCAAGCAGGACAATTTTTGTATACATTTCTGGAATGATACAAACTTCAAGGATAAGTGATCTGGCCGACTTGTATAAGCTTTACGGGTCGACTAATGTATGAATTTAATATTCTTATATAGAGTTAGTTATGTATTTAATTGTTTTATCCTATGCATGACTCATTTTAGGCATTAATTGTTTTACCATCAAGGCATGGATATCAGATCTTGATCGTTGATCTAGATCTCGCTATCAGATTTGAACAGATATATTAGATTGCTTCTAAACCCTATTTTGTAAGTGTGTACGTGGTGTGTGGCGGCTGCATTTTCATAAGTGAAATGCACAGAGGGTTATTTTGTTAAGAAGTAGAGATCAAATAGAGCAAAAACACAGTGAACAACAAAGTAAAGATTATATCAGATTATGAGATCATAGAAGGTACTGGAAAGAGGAGATTCGTCATCAACATCAGAGTGCATAATGAAGGATCAATACTTGAGACATTCTAATAATTGTATCAGGGTAGATTGTAATGATCTGAAGCTCTTAACTGGGCAGACCTTTCATAGGGTAGATTACATTTTGTAATCAAACTTTGTAACCTTAACAAGTACACTTTATTACTGCAGTAGTGGAGAATTTTGTGGGTGTCATCCCCACCCTAGTTTTACCTATTTGGGTTTCTGGGTTACCAAGTTATTGTGTTATGTGTTACTTATTTCATGGTGTGGATGCTATCTAAGATTACATTAGATTCATTTATGTATGAATGTGGATCAGTTTGTTTTAAGTGTTTAATTTTGAAGATCTAATTCACCCCCCCTCTCAGTATCTTGCTTTCCCATTATTGTATTTCCAACAGATATACTCATCTATAGTAAGACAAGAGAAGAACATCTCAAACACCTAGAAATGTTTTGCGAGAGGATACATGAGGAGGAGCTAATGATACATTTGGAGAAGTGTGAATTCATCAAGAAAGAGTTAGTGTAACTTGGATTTGTGTTATCTCAAGGCAACCTAAAGATGGATCCTAGAAAAGTGGAGGCCATCATCTACTGGACTACTCCAAGAACAAGCACTGAGGTAAGAAGTTTTCATGGCTTAGCACAGTGTTATTGAAATTTTATCAAAAAAATTAGTGCAATTTGTGCTCCTGTGCTTGATGCTATCAAGGGTGGAATGAAGACTACATTTGTGTGGAATGAACAAGCTAACCATGGTTTTGAGATGCTAAAAAAGAAGATTTCTACCCAACCAATTTAGGATTTTCCAAGCTTTGAAAAGATATTTACTGTGGAATGTGATGCCATTAATGTATCCATTGGTGTTGTCTTGAGCCAAGAGGCAAGACCAGTGGCCTTCCACTATGAGAAACTATGTGGAGCTAAGAAGAAATACTCTTCTTATGACCTAGAGATGTATGCTCTAGTCCAGTCACTAAGAAAGTGGAGTCATTATTTTCTTCCAAAGGAGCTCATAGTCTATTCACACAATCAAGAATTAAGTTTTTTGAACTCACAAGATAAACTAAGTCACAAGCATATGAATTGGGTTGAATACCTACAAGCTTACACCTTCAACATCAAACACAAGAAGGGGTTGTAGAATAAGGCAGCAGATGCCTTAAGTAGAAGAGCTTTGACCATTCAAGAAATTCAACTGCAAAGCATCGGGATAGACAACTTTAGAGACCTATATAGTGAAGATGAGTACTTTGAAAAAATTTACAAGGTATGAAAAGAGTATAAAAATCACTTTTATAGTTAATTATCTCAGTATACTTTTGTTTCTAAGTTTTTGTTGATCATTTAGTGTCCATACTTAGTCATTTATCTAGGTAGTTTTGGTCTGCCACCACTGCGGCCAAGCTAAATAGTATCGTTCGAGCTACTTGGCAAGTCATTGCTGAGAAAAGCACATCATAGATGCCAAGCTACCTGGAAAGTCCGTGCCAAGCAACATGAGTCATTAGTGTTGAGAAATATAGTTTTGAAGTGAATGTTAGGAATTTCAGTTATTCTTAGGTCAACTATTTTGGGCCTACCTAGTTGAGGATTTAATACTTTCAATAGGATAAATATGAATTTAATTATTTGATCCTAATACGTGGGGTGTAGCCAATTAGAAAATTGGAATGCCTAGGAGGCATAAGCCTTTTATTTTTTATCGTTGATCTAGATCTATTTTCCAGATTCAAAGAGTATAATAAGATTGTTTCTTACCCTAATTTAAAAAGTGATACAGAGTGATACAAAGCATAGAGAGAAGGTGCACACATACATGATAGATGTGTGAAGGGTTGTCTTGAAAAGAAGCATAGATCTAGTACAGTGGAAGAGCAGTGAGTAGAAGAGTAAGACATATCAGATTATAAGATCAGAGAAGGCATTGTAAGGAGGAGATCTATTATCAGCATCAGAGTGCACATCGAAGGATTAGTATTTGAGACATTCTAACAAGTGTATCATGTGAAATCTCTTAACAGAGTGGTTCTAACAGACCTTTCTAAATCTCTTAGCCGAGTGCTTACTTTACTATAAGTTGAAATTATTTTTCAAGGTAGATTGTAATAATCTGTAGCTCTTAACTGGGCAGACCTTTAACAAGGTAGGTCACCATAAGTGATCAAAATTTTGTAGCCCTAACATGCACACTTTATTTCTGTAGTAGTGAAGAATTTGTGTGTGCCATCCACACCCAAGTTTTACCTATTTGGGTTCCTGGGTTACCAAATTTTATGTATTGTGTTATCTATTTACTTTCATGGATGCTACTAGATGTTAGATCAATTTCATATATATAGGTTTGTGGATCAATTTGTTTTAAAGTGATTAAAGTTCAAGATCTGATTCACCCACCTCTCAGTATCTTGCTTTCCCATTATTGTATTCCTAACAATTGGTATCAGAGCATATTTCTCCCATAAAAAGATTTAATCAGCTTGAGAGTAGAGATCTTGAGATTCAGACTTAAAAATTGGGTAAAGTCATCGAGAATCAAAAGATTGACATTCTGCTAGTTTTACATCAGCTTGAGACATTAAGATAGGAATTAAAGAAGTCCCTGATATCAAGGAAAGATTTGGACAAAAAGATGAATGATACACATTATCATGAAGAAGACACTTCTAATCTATTTCATAATGGAGACTCTATTGAGAGTGATGCAACAATTGCAGATCTACTGGAAAAGAACAATGCACTGTGTGAAGAAGTCAGAAATCAGAAAAGAGAACAAGAAACACAAACAGTAAGACTATGTGAGATAATGGAACAAAAGAAAAAAGCTGAAGATGACAAAGCTATGGCTAGAGAAGATAAAAGAATGTTGACTATCAGACTTGATGAAATAACACATGATGTACAAATGATGACAATCAATCAGGTTGATATGGAAAATCAACTGTTACTTGTGAATTAGGAGATCAGTAGGAAAGACATGGAAATTGTGAATCTGAGATCTGAGAATAATCAATTGAAGGATGAATTGAGATCTAAGAAATAAATGAATGAAAGGTTAAACAAACCTAATGAAGCTTTGAATCATTTTGATAACTTGATGGAAGCATCAAGAAGATCAAAAGGTTCTTTTGGATTAGGCCACATTGAACAACAAACATCTACTGAGAAAGGAGAATCATCTAAGATTGGTGAAAGGAGGAATGCAAATACAATGAACAAAAAACCTGCATGCCACCACTGTGGAAAATATGGACACACAACAAGCATCTACCAAAGCATGAATGGTAAGTCCAATCCCAAACCTAACTTTAATGGTTATTGTTTTAACTCTAAAAGTTTGGACATCAAGCACATGAGTGTAGGACAAAGGAAAGAAATGCACCTCCCACACCGAGATTCAATGATAACTGTTATAACTATTAGAAATATAGACATAGAGCACAAGATTGCAGATCTAAGGCTAAACATCAATGGACATTTAAGACACAAGCAAAAGTACCAAGGAAAGGTAACACTTATAATTAGGATTACAACACATGGCATAGTTGTCATTATTGTGGTGAGTATGGACATGTTCCATAAAACTGCGTAAGGACACATTTCAGAGGAAAATCAAAGAGTTGGATGAATGGAAGCTTAGTTTCTCACAATTGTCTGAAAATTGGTCATACTAGGAGAGATTGCAAGACAAGGGTACCTACTCCTACTATTGAGCAGATTAGAGTACAGATGAACCAGACATGGGTAAGGAAAATAGAACCAAGCAGCATTGAAGCTACTGAAGCTGAGGTCACCCAATCCAATGGATCAGGGGATCACACCCTCACTATCTAAGCAAATGAGGTATTTAAGGAACTGTATTTAAATTTCATATCTTACATCAGTTCCTAACATATATTGTGCCAAATTCCATATCTTCATATGATAAGATGCATCAAGACATATTTAAAAGACAAAGTACTGAGTAAAGTCATTTTAAAAATAGAGGTGCCGAGCATCATTATTATAGTGAGATTGAGCTCATTGGCATGTGTGCTGAGCTAGTTTGGATTGTGACTGAGAAATTGTCAAAGCCGGCTGAGGAAAGTTGTTTTGCACTCACTCTAATAGATAGAACATTTATTGCAAACCTACTTTCTGACCCTCAAATCCTATAAAGGAATGAACCCTTCATGATTCTTTTCACCTTCCAATTTGAGATTTCTTGAAGTGTTTAAGTATTGGCGAGCTTGATTTCAGCATAGATTTTTGAAGAATTCTACAGCATGCCATTGGCCATTCAGAAAAAGTGTGAACTTTGATATTTGTCGAAGTACTCTGTTTCTGTTGGAATAATGATACATTTGGCATCAGTGAATGCACTTAGTGAAAACACTTATTCAGTTTTGAATTCTTACCGAGCTCATCACTCAGCCCACAGCCTATACCGAGCATTCAGTAAAGCTCACCGATCAAACAAGTTCAAACCGAGCAGTAAGGTAGTCACCGAGCATATGAGAAAAACAGCAGTTACAGAGTAGACGGTAGTCACCGAGTCATCAGTTGAAGATAACCGAGAAGTCAGTTACTACCGAGTCACTAGTGGTTACCGAGTCACCACAGCTACCGTGTTCCAAGCTACACTTCGGGACTAGTATGGACCGAGATTCTCCTCTTACTGAGAGCATGACGATGCCGAGTACTGTAGTGGATGCTGAGTATCAGAAGATCACCGAGCCAGCTTGAGGAACCTAGCTTCTACAGACTCAGAAATATTTTGTTCACCTATGTAAGGCCGACTTAGAAAGAAGTCTATGTTATTAATTTGTATGAGGCCGACCTTATAACATGTAAATTTTAATTATGGACGGTATATATATGTAATGTATTGTACCATATGATGTGTGGAATAATGTGAAAAACATGGATGTGCAAAATTAGAGCAGAGCAGAGCAGAGACTGCAATAAGGTAGCAGAACAGAGCATTTTTGCAGAATCAGTAAAGGACCAGAATTGACATATCTATCTCTGAAGGAGATCAGCAATCAAAGGATCTTATCAGCAATTTAGTTGTAAGTCAAGATCTACTGTTTCTTCCTAACAGTTGAATCAGTTTTGTAAATCCTTTTACCGGGTAGACTTAACAGTCTTTTGTAAATATCTTAACCGAGTGCATACTTCATTGTATATTTGTAAATCCTCTAACAAGGTGGACCTAGCAGTCCAAATTGCTTCTAACAGGGCAGATCATCAGAAGTGATCATTGTAAGCCTTAACCGGCCAACTT
>MU225244.1:2170513-2198557 GCA_018584345.1 Thuja plicata
ACCAAATCTTTGTGTTATGTGTTATGTATGATTACATTTTTATGGTTGCAGTAGATTAGATGTATAAATGGTTAAAGAATATAAAAGTGCAGAAATGTTTTAAAGTTTGCAGAGTTACTGATTCACCCCTCCCCTCTCAGTAACTTGGTTAATCCTGAATATTTCCAACAGTTTCATCTTTGAAACCCTTTACTCTTGAAATCATGGCCGCTAGTTCATTTGCACCAGCTAAGGAAATGGAGAAGGAATTGAGAGAAGTTCAATTGGTGAGGAGAGACACCTGTGCACCTCCCAACTTTCAAGCCATTCCTGAGAACGCTATCAAGGGTGATCTGACTAGAGCCCTATCTTCGATCCCTTTGAAGGTACTTATGATTAATGACATTAGGGCATGTTACATGTGTAAAATTAGTGAAGTTGGAGACCATGAGCTGAGGGAATCCTATGGGAAATTATGTATAGTCAAAGCCCTAAAACCTGAACACAATCATCTAGTCGAGCGAGGGTTAACTCAAGACCTAGAGTTTTCAAGGAATTTTAGGGTTGAATGAATCAAAATTGTTCTTAGCAGGGTACATACTATTAGCATTTGGTTGGAGAATGGACCAGTAAAAATTACCAAGGATGTCATACATCCTGTAATTGGTTACCCTACTATCAACAGGAAAAGGAACATGAAATGCCAGAGTAAAGAAGACATAGATAAGGTCACTAAAGCCACCTGGAACGAAAGGGGAATGACAATTTCCACCATCGAAGACTTGGAACTTGATTTTGCAGTAAGGGTTATTTCTCACAAGTTCTATTAGTCGAGCTGACTGGACAGTGTGCCTTGCATTGCAGTCGACCAAGCATGGAAAATCATCAAGAAGGATCACACATACAACCTGGCTGAGCTACAACTAACATAGCTTGCCAAGAACCTTGCATCAATCAGAAAAGTGAAGAATTCTATGTGTAAGTTTGGATCCTTGCTTATCTGCATATTTTTCTATAATCAAAAGAATTTTCCTACCTTTGAAGACATAGTATGGAAAATAGATAGACCTATCACCCAACAAATAAATGTACCGATTCAACAATTAGGTGATAATTTTGATAATGTAATGGAAACATACTTTGTGGAGTTCAAGAAAAGTATGAGACTGAGAAGCAGAATTCCTAGTTCATTAGTTGAAACACATTACGAGGATGTGTGCTTTCTAGTAGACACAGATTACACTTATGTTTAGGTTGTAATACCTAGGGTATCATGGTTAAGGCCATTACCTTATTAAGTAAACATAGATTAAAAATTTTCAGCCATAACAACTTTACTAGCAGAGGAAATTGACAATACTGTGAAATGGTTTCATAATTATGAAGAAGCCAAGGCCAAAATTTCTATGAACCTAAAGGCTGGTAAAATGGAAAGGAAGAGGGAAAATATTATCAAGAATTTGAAGAAGATGGTTGGCTTTGCAAGTGATGAGGAAGCAGAGGATGTATTTGTAGGCTTAACTACTGGACAAGGAGAGGACATATCTATTGAAGAAGAAGAAGTAAATGAGTCTGAAGAGGATGTAGTTGTTCAAGGGGAAAGAGAAGCAGCCAATGGTTGCCAAGGTAACCAAAGTAAGAAAAGTCAAACCTCAGGATACCCTTCCTATTGTAAACCAACCAAGGACCAAGGCATTAGCTTTTTCACCTCATGTGGTGAAAAAATACATATACACAAGGAAGAATGCTGCTAAGAGAATCTCAAGGAAGAAGAAACAAGTCAAAACTAAGAATGCTGCTAAGAGAAGCTCAGGGAAGAAGAAACAAGTCAAAACTAGGGTTGTGCCGAGCATTCCTGCCAAAAGATCAAGGAGAAGGAGACTGATCTTGAATGATGAAGAAGATGAGGAGACAAACACTGATGTTCTAAGAAACATACCTATAGCATCATTCAAACATCCTATAGACATTGATGAGGTATGCAAGAATATTAGAAGTTCAACTGGGTTATCTGGATTTAAATTTGTCAAATATGAAAAACAAAGTATAGAGAATAAGGTCAAGATACAGGAAGCTCTATTAGACATGATGAGTACATTCTAATTGACATGTATAGAGATAGGGAATAGTGTCCCTATAGAACTTTATGATTTCTTATCTGGTAAATGGGAGTTTGCATTGATGACTAAAAGGCAAATAAGGGAAGCAACTTTGGCTAGAGTCATCCCAGACTTGACAAAGAAATAGAAGGAAAAATTTGTTGAACAATATAAGAAAAAGTTTGTACCTAAATATAGAGCTTATGCTATTTTGAATAATGATATTGAAGTAGTACAACAAAGTACTCAGATTTGGAAAGATATTTTTAGGTTGTTGGTCCAAAAAGAGAAGAAAATAGATGAAGGAACCTCTGAGAAGACCACCATCGAACAAGCAAAAATAAGGTCTCGACCACCAAAAGAAACAAGAAAAGAGAAAATGGTAGAATCAACAATGGATAGTCCCATTGACACTACACTAGATGATAATGGCAATATGGATGCCCAGGATCAGGATGAGATGGCAGATATAATTATCGAATCGCCTATCAAGGCTACTGAGGCTGATGAAGAGAAAGATGAACAAAAAAATGAAGAGAAAGGAGTTGAGAAAGAGAAGCTAGAAGATTAAGTGGTAAACACTAAAAATCCACCTATTTTAGAGGTTTCTTAGACATTGTTAGACATTGGAGACAAAATGGAAGAAACTAGAGACAAGTCTAAAGAACTAGAGGCTATACAAGTGTTGGTAAACCTACCACACTTTACTTCATCTATGCCCACCAGAACCAAAATGGGGAATGTATCTGACCAGTAGGTGATCTTGATTAAGATGAAGGAAGCAATTGAATTATTTACTGACAAAGGAAAGGATATCATTGAAACTGAGCCAAATGACAACTCACCAGAGCCCAAAGGGAGGAAGCTAAATAAGAAGAAGTCACCATGTCTAAATGTCACATTAGATGAAGTCATTGTGATTCCTAAATGGGATCCTAAGAGTTTTTCATACAAGCAGATTCAAACCCTCAAAAAAAATTTGAAGAGGAAGAAGAGAAAGGAAGAAATGAAGAGAGAACATAAGCAGAAGCAAGTTTTGCATGATATCAAAGATATTTTTGTAAAAGATTTTGATATGGATGATGTAAATAACTAGGCACCTATACTAGAACAACTAGTTCACATTGTACAAAAGGTGACTGATGATAATATTGAGGAAAATGAAAAATGATTGCAATGGTCTGAGAGAAATTTTGAGAACAAAGTACTGGAAAAGATATTTGAAGAGATAGCTACAAAATAGGTTGAATTTCCTTCTCTCATTGAAATTCTAGAAGAAGTTGAAAACAATTTATTTTCTTTGTACAAGAGACTATGTGATGAATCATTCTTTACAAAAGAAAATTAACATTTAATTGAGAAATCACACCTGGATATGAAGTCAACTGCAAGTTCACTAAGCATGGATGCTAACTCTAGCTCCATTCATTTCAATAAGTTAACTCATACACAGAGGAGGTCAGCCGAGCTTATGGCTGAAGATGGCCAAATCAGGGCAAAATTGATTATGATTTAGGCTAATTTGATACCTCACCTGGAGGTTATTCAGAAAGAACTTACAACTACAAAAGAATTGGTAAAGAGAGACCCTCATCTCTCTATTGTAGAAATTTTGGTAAGTCTAGCTGTCGATCTAGAAGTTAAGTTGGAAGTTATAAAGTTTGTTAAAGATAGTTGGGATATTGCATTTGCATTGATTCTACAACTTCATAAATAGTTTTTGGATAAGTACAACTTAACCCCTCAAGTTATCAGTGACAAAAACAAGGGGGAATCAGGAAAGGAAGGAATATATGAGCTGAAGGTATAATATTTTGTGCTGAAGGCATGTATATTATGTAGATAATCTATTAAGTATGAAGTACAATCAAAGGGGAGTACTATATGTACTTAAGAAGTTTTGTGGATGTAAACAAAATGATAAGTGTTTTTGCCACTAAATATCAAAGGGGGAGATTATTAATCTCTAAGTTTTTGTTGATCATTTAGTGTCCCCACATAGTCATTTATCTAGGTAGTTTTGGTCGGCCACCACTGTGGCTGAGATAAATAGTATAGGCTGAGCTACCTAAAAAGTCGTTGCCAAGTAGATAAAATCATAGATGTCGAGCTACCTAGCAAGACTGTGCCAAGCAATAGGAGTCATTAGTGCCGAGAAAGATAGTTTTGATGTGAATGTTAGGAATGTCAGTTATTCCTAGGTCGACTATTTTGGGCTGACATAGTTGAGCATTTAATACTTTCAACAGGATAAATATGCATTTAATTATTTGATCCTAATACATGGTGTGTATCCAATCAGAAAATTGGAATGCCTAGGAGGCATAAGTCTTTTCTTTTTGATCATTGATCTAGATCTATTTGCTAGATTTGAAGAGTATAATAAGATTGCTTCTTACCCTAATTTAAAAAGTGATATAGAAGTGATACAAAGTGATACAGAGCATAGAGAGAAGGTGCATACATACATGAAAAATGTGTGAAGGGTTGTTTTGACAAGAAGCATAGATCTAGCAGAGTGGAAGAGTAGTGAGAAACAGAGTAAGACATATCAGATTATAAGATCATAGAAGGCATTGTAAAGAGGAGATCCATTATCAGCATCAGATTGCACATCGGAGGATAAGTATTTGAGACATTCTAACAAGTGTATCAGGTGAAATCTCTTAATAGAGTTGTTCTAACAGAACTTTCTAAATCTCTTAGCCGAGTGCTTACTTTATTGTAAGTTGAAATCCTTTTGCAAGGTAGATTGTAATAATCTGTAGCTCTTAACTAGGAAGACCCTTAACTAGGTAGATCACCAGAAGTGATCAAAATTTTGTAGCCCTAATAGGCACACTTTATTTTTGCAGTAGTGAAAAATTTGTGGGTGTCATCCCCACCCCAGTTTTACCTAGTTGGGTTTCTGGGTTCAGTTTGTTTTAAAGTGATTAAAGTTCAAGATCTAATTCACCCCCCCCCCTCTCAGTATCTTGCTTTTCCATTATTGTATTTCCAATAGTGGGTTGAATACCTACAAGCTTACACCTTCAACATCAAACACAAGAAGGGGTTGTAGAATAAGGTANAAAGTTCAAGATCTAATTCCCCCCCCCCCCTCTCAGTATCTTGCTTTTCCATTATTGTATTTCCAATAGTGGGTTGAATACCTACAAGCTTACACCTTCAACATCAAACACAAGAAGGGGTTGTAGAATAAGGTAGTAGATTCCTTAAGTAGAAGAGCTTTGACCATTCAAGAAATTCAACTACAGAGCATGGGGATAGACAACTTTAGAGACCTATATGGTGAAGATGAGGACTTTGTAGACATTTATAAGGTATGCCAAGAGTATAAAAATCACTTTCATAGTTAATTATCTTAGTATACTTTACAGAGTGGTCTATTATTTAAAGGGAGTCAATTATTTGTCCCTAGCGGTCCATTAGAGATATTCTAATATAGGAGAAACACAATGGTGCACTTAGTGGCCATTTTGGGGTTAACAAAACTCAATAATTAGTCCAAAGATTCTATTTTTGGCCCAAGGTGAATTTGGATGTCAAGAGATATGTAGAAGGTTGTGTTATCTGTTAGAAGGCCAAAGGTACATCTACCAATGTAGGCCTATACCAGCCTTTACCCATTCAAACTGGACAATGGGAGTGTCTGAGTATGGATTTTGTAGTAGGATTTCCCAAGATAAAGTAGGGAATGGATAACATGTATGTTATTGTGGACACATTTATCAAAATGGCACACTTTGTACCCTACAAGAGAACAAATGATTCAAGTCAGATAGCTTCCCTATTCTTCAAGGATGTAGTCAGAATAAATGGTTTGCCACTAAGCATAGTGTCTGATAGAGACACCAAGTTTATGAGTCATTTTTGGAAGACTCTCTGGAAGAAGTTGGGAACCAACTTATCTTTTGGATCAGAATACCATCCTCAGTCTGATGGCCAAACATAGGTGGTTAATAGGAGTCTTGGAAATCTCCTAAGGTGTCTAACTAAGGATTATGGTCAAACTTGGGACCAACTCATTGGGCAAGTAGAATATGCCTACAATGACACAGTGAACAAGACTACTGGTAAGAGTCCTTTTTAAATAGTTTATGGCCTTCATCCAAGAGGCATATATGAGCTATGAGACCTGAAGGATGGAGACAAGGGAAGTGGATGTGCTAATGCCTTTGCACATTATATGCAAGAAGTCCATGAATCAATAAGGAAAACACTCATTGAGAGTATAGAGAAGATCAAGAAAAAAGTAGATGAGAGAAAAAGAGATGTCCAATTCAAAGTTTGGGACCTAGTAATGGTACACTTCAACAAGGAAAGATTTTAGAAAGGAACACCACATAAGCGTTAGATGAGGAGAATTGACCCATGTGCCATACTAGCAAAATATTAAGAAAATGCCTATAAGGTGGAACTTCCAGATGATATGGGTCTATCTCTAGTGTTTAATGTTGCAGACCTTGTTTTATACAAAGGTCCAATCCCAGATGTAGATCAGATTTTGAATGAAGTCATAAAGGAGGTAGAAGAACTCAATTTCCATATGCACCAATCAAGAAAGCAGAACCCATTCTAGATTCCAGAGTCTACAAGAAGACAAGAAAGGAGTATCAAGAGCACTTAGTCAAGTGGAAAGGACAACTAGATGAAGATGTAGTGTGGATAAAGGAAGAAAAGTTCAAAAAGTTGGGCATTAACCTCAACTTACTCAATCCAAGGGTGGATTGAAGTCTTTTCATTTGGGGAGGATGGTGTAGGAGCACCTAGGCTATCCTCAAAGCCCTAGTTAAGTTTTTCTTTTAACTGACTCTAGCCAAGTCAGTATAATTTTTATTAAGAACTTAGAAGGTCTAAATGTGTCCTAGACCTTGGAATAGTAAGAAAGATTCTTTAATAGGATTTAATTATTTTGGTTCATCGAACTATATGGGTTAGAGGCCCTAAAAGATAGATTGGAGCATAAATGCAAAGATGTGCAAAAGTTGTCATGACAACATTTGCAACTTTTTGCAAATGTTGCATGCAACTCGACAACATTAGATTCCCCTCATTATAGGAGTGGGAAATTAATGGATAAGGCCTAGAAACATGGAAGAAGCATCTTAACGTATCATGTGGCTCATTTCCCGAAGAGGTGGATCATGTAAGAAATTCTTGAGAAGCAATAGAAGCTCTGCAATTCTAGTTTTTAGCAACAGTCAAGCATTTTGGGTTACAGAGTGTCTACATGGATTGAATTGAAAAGTTTAATATTGGGCTTGTGTTGAGTAGTTAGTTTTAAGACTTTTTCATTCTTTGTTCAAGTATTATAGACTTTATTTGTTAGCATTTGTAAATTGGTTAAGTTTTAGGGAGTCAGCTAGTCCAGTCCAAAGTAGTTTGTGTTTTCATGGCTCCCCCAAGAAATAAAACTGTGGGAAATTCCTGAGGGTGGATGATTGATCTAGGGAAGCCTATGTACAATGTAAATACATTAGGAGAGGTCATGAAGATTTGAGTATCTATTTTTAATATCCTACCCTAGGCGAGCAAGGCCTGTCCGGCTAGGAATTTAACAAGGAAAGAATTGATTGCCATTGCAAAGGCATGTTTGAGAGAAAAAACTAGGTGGAGTTCTAGAAGCCTTAGGGTCTAAATGAACCCTTTATACAAGCTTAGGTCCAAAATAATCCATCTTGATACATTTGTAGCAAGAAATCAATGGATTGTTGTCAATGCTTAAAAATAGCCCTAAATGACCTACATTTCAAGACATTAGTGTACAGAAGGTTTGGGGAGTTAAAACCTTGAAAATCCTAGAGATCTTGAAAAAGGGTATATGAATCCTAGGTTTCTTTGCAGGGTTGTGTGGAAGATTTTAGCAAGAATCCAGAAAAACCCTCTGGATAGGGCTAATAGACAATTAGGCATAATAGGACCTAAACCAGAACTAGTTTGGAACTCGATTACTTTGGGATTGAAGACACACTAAAATGGGATTAATGAGATGTCAATTAGATGTCTTAATGAGAAACATGACCTTTGTAGCACTTATAAGCATGTTTGGGAAGGTTTGAGCTTGGAATCATCCAAGAGGATATTGTGACAAGAAGTACTATCAATGGTGGAAATCTTTCAAGGTCAAGCACATAACAACTAACTCTTATTGTGGACTTGGAATAGTATTAGGCTGGAAGACCTAAGACTTTAGGGGATTCTAGGAGTGGATTAGGATCTCAAGTAGACTTGGGCAAGCGGAGTCCATAGTTGAGCAAGTGCAAAGAAAACCTTGGAACTCTTACACCAGTGACAAATCCCTATCCACCTGTTATACCCAACTGAGCATGACTTGTTTTGAGCATGTGATTATGTGATTTTATGGTTACGTGGTATTTAATGATGCTCGTCACTTGGAGTATTCTATTTTATTGATCTATTCTTTAAGATGCATGTGTTTTTGGCATTGTCATATTTGATCATTTAAGTATAATTATTGTTTTAATTCATTAATGATATGTTTGGCTAATGTCTTATTATTTATATATGTTAATAAATTATTTCTCTATTATATGGTATTGAATGATTCTTAATGAATTAATAATTAATTAGTAAACCTATATATTGGTATATATACACACACATGTATACATATACATATACATATATAGATAGATATACATATACATACATATACATAGACATATATATATATACACACACACACACACACATATATATATATATACATATACATATACATATACATACATACACATATAAATATATGTATTATATGTATATGTGTGTGTGTGTGTGTGTGTGTGTGTCTATATTGTAGTATGAGGAAATCTTCTATCTATTGGGAGTAAGCTCAAACATAAAAAATTTGTGGGTTAGTACATAGAATTCATGAAAGAAACAAAAACCAAACAAGACTTCAACATAACATTGGATTGAGCTAAAAACAAGCAAAATGCGCCCTATTCTACTTATTTGATTTACTTTTTTTGATGGATATGGGCGTGCTCTCTCAAACAAAAAATGGATCAATGCCCCAATGCAATGAAAGATTTGATAAGCAAGAAGAGAGATTCAAGAGCTAGTATGAAGAACTAGTCTCAAATCTTCTTCAAGATGATAGATCAATCTATGAAATGATATGAATATGCAAGAAACTATGATTCATTTTACCAAATTGAAGCCTAGAATGTGATTTATAAATGATCTAAACATGAAAACATGAAACTAGCAATAAAATTATAATATTAAAATAGCATGATAACAATGCAAATTGAGAGATGATAATGCAAGAGGAGAAGGTCTCTATTTATAGGATTTTGGAGAAGAAGAAGAGAGCTTGGATGATGTGGCATCTATGTGACATCCACATAAGAGCCATGTAAGGGACACATAGGCTTGAGGGGATGGCCAATTTTGAGTCAAAGATAGCATTTAATATTTAGTGGCTCAAGAATTCTAAGTGCGAGACAAAGTTGTAAGAGGAATGTGTAACCTTTTTGGAGAGAATTTCACCATGTGGGTGACCATTCCATTAGTCTTAAAAAGGTTAGGAATCACCCTTTAAGTATGATTTAGAGGAAAATTAGGTAGGGAAGCATGCTTAGGAAGTGAGGTGATGGGAGTAGAGTAGGAATAGGGTAGGCTTAGGGTGGGTCTCTAGGTTGGATTAATAGGTTCCTAGCTAGGGTTTTAGATTGTAATTTAAATTGGATTTGAATAAATCATAGTTTAGAAGAATTAGGAATGTGGAGGGATTTTAATAAATATAAATTTATTAAAAAGGGGATTTTATGAGACAAATGTATTTAAATAAAATACATTAGAATAGTATTTATACTATTGATAAATACCAGCAATGAAACTATTTAATTGATTGAACTAAATAGCTAGAGGAATAAGAGGGAATTTAATATTAATAATAATATTAATATTTTTGGACATCTACATTTTGCCCCTCTTTGACGTGGTGCCACAAGTGATGTTACGTCAAAGACAAGAAAATGAGTTGCCCTAGAGGAAGAGGGTTTTTAGGAGTCGTGCCAAAGCGATGATGATATAGGGTTGTGCCCCCTCGAGAAAAGAATGCAACAAAGTCAATGTTGTGGGATTTTCTCAAAAAAGGACACAACAAGAAGGAGGAAGGGAGAGGAGGAAATAAATACAAGCCTTCTAACATGCAACTAAAAATGCAACTAAGAATGAAAATGCAAGGAAAATAAATGCAATTAATGAGCATTAGGAATCCATTTGTGTGAAAAATATGGAGAGCACATCCGATTTTGATATTGCAATAGGAGGTATGCATAAGGTGTTATAAAATACAGATGACAAGATTCCTTTGCATGGACTAGATGCTCAAACAAAAGCATACTACAAAAGACACATGTACCACTATCCACCAGTCACAACGCACCAAGATATAGAAGATTGAGGTAGTGGTGAGGAGGTTTAAACTGACACAAAAAGATAAAATCAATAAAGAAGGCCTCATGACCAAGCAGTCATTCAGTCCAAAGTTCTTTTCATGAACAGGATTGGTGTGATGAAAGATTTGATAAGCCGATGTTGGAAGGATGCATCTTGACAGACAAGGATTGGATTTGATTTGATTAAAAGATATTCACTGGCAAAAGCTATGAGTAGAATGAGGAGCAAGGATAATCGGGCGTAAAACTAATTTTGTGAGAAACATGGTTACAGTCACAGGAGTCAAAATGTCACTGAAAATTGATGAGCTGAATGATGCAGAAATAAATGATGGTTTATTGCAATATTTTGGAGAATATTTAATTTTTTTGTAATTTTTGGAAGTTTTGAATTTTTTGCATTTTTCAGAATTTTTAAATGTTTTTTGAATTTTTGACGTATTAAAATTATACAATAGGAACAATTTAGACAAAAATATACATGGGGGATGGAGAAAATGGGGGGGGGAATTTTTTGGGGGACAAAAGGGGCTATAAGAGGGGCTGGGGAGCTTAAGGAAGGTCATTTGTGAATAGTGAATAGTGAAAATAGAGCTCTGGAGTGAAAACATGGCAGACAAGAAGATGCTGGGGCAGTTGGGGAGCGTGTACAGACACATGGGAGACCCGCGGAGCAATCGGTATCGGTACTGGTGAGTGACTCAACCGAGACCTTGCATTTTTTTTTGTCAAAGTTTTTAACACTTTTGGGTGGGCTAGAGGAGAAATAAATATGGGTAGATGACTCGGCGGATCGGAGACACCAGTTTCTAAACTGACGTTTGCGAAGACACTGATCCCTGAATCAATGTCTTTGCAGACGTTGATCCCCAAACTGGCATCTCCATAGACATCAGTGCCAGACTGATGTCATTGATGATGCCAGACCTAGAACCACATCTACGAAGATAATGATCTATGAGGAAAATAGTTGGAGATGTCAGTTTAAGAACCGATGTTTCTAGCTGAACTGGCGTCTCCGCCCAAAGGGGCATACGCCGAGGGGAAGGGAAACAAAGGGACCTAGTGGGGCCAGGGATGGGCTGGAAAAGGACCTAGGGAGGGAAAAGATGCCCCATTTTGGAGGGGTTAGGATAAGAATAGAAGAAATATAGGCTGACATGGTGGTTTTTGGAATGTTACAGCAGTAGTACCCACTGTTGGGATCTTGGGAGCACTAGCTGCCGACCATGGAGTTGGAGCCACAGCTCACAGAGGAGGACTGGGGATTGTTAGCTGTTGTCAGGTTTGATTATGTGCCTCGTTGGCCTAGGCTATAGGCACATAATGGGATGATGACCACTTTGATCGAGCGGTGGCATAGTGATACAACGACCTTCCATCTGCCTATTAGAGAGGCTATGATCACGCTTGAGGATGTCTGGTGGATCCTTCAGATACCTATCCAAGGGGTGATTCCTCAATATAGATTGGAGGACACCAATCACTACATGGATATCACATTCAAGAGACCCACGAGGAGGATCCTGACATACAGGACCTAGATGCCTTGGCAGCCAGCAGTGGACAGGGGACTACGATGGATATCATTGTTCTTGGCTGGGTTGATCGGAGGATGGATGTTAGCTGACCTGGCTAGACACAATTTTGGGATGGGATGTTCTCGGGTGCTAGTAGAGATGTTAGAGGAGGGCACTACTTATTTCTGGGGGTATGTTGTCCTATTACAGTTGTACCATTACTTGTACATGGTTGTGTACCGCACGGTGCACAACATGGGTACATGAGTGACTCTGATGTTAGTGTGGACCTGGGAGCATATCGCAGTGTTATGACCTATGAGATTTCAAGAGGTGTAGCAGCCAAGAGAACTATATGACTAGAGATATAGGTTACCACTAAGATACACCTCTATCAGTTAGACTGGATATTGGCGGTGGTTGCTCAATGAGGTACAGGTTTTCTGCTGGATCCCATATAGACTTTATGAGCTATGAGGAGTTACAGACTGGGCAGTAGGAGCTGAGGATGTATTTGAGGACTTCTATACCTTTCGTATGTATAGACTAACTACTTTCTACTGGGGAGGACTATCCACTAGGTAGAGAGATACAGACCATCCAGGGTCATGTGATAGTTAAGATTACACTGACACTCTCATAGTGAGCACATCCTAGAGGGATATGGTGTGGATAGACTTTGTGGTGCAACCTAATGTTTTTGACACCAGGATGACTACTGAGTATGTAGCATGGTGGGCTGCACATGTGCCCTTACGAGTCACAGACCCAGCGCAGGTGGCTTCTCATGAGCAGTTAATGGGAGACATGGATGCTGATGATGGGACCGCCATAGGAGATGCCCCTGAGACTTTAGTAGCAGTTCTGAGGAGGCCATAGTAAAGATGGGTTAGACCTCAGACAGAGGCACAAGTAGGGGCCAGACTAGATCAGGGGCTATAGGGGCCACCAGGGGATGGGTAGGACCTGGCACCCTAGGTGCCAGCCCAGGGATAGGGATAGGTATAGGAACCATAGGTACAGGTGCCATAGGGGCTGCAGGGGTCACCAATAGGATTTGTAGCACAGGAGACTCATGACACTGTCATCACAGAGTGAGACAATCTATGGATAGAGTGTGTGAGACTGTGGGGACTATTAGGCATGGTACAGGTATCAGAGATGAGCCTGCACATGGAGATGACTCAGATATAGGGGCTGCTAGCTACAGAAATAGTACAGGCTAATAGGGTAGAGGGTTCACTTGATACCCTATAGGGAAGGGTGGATGCAGAAGAGTTCTTCATTGTTGACCTAACTCAGAATGCTACAGAGCTGCAGATAGAGATAAGTACTCTCATAGATCTATTGGGGACTTTGACAGAGCAGATGGATTAGGCTATAGAGTAGATCATAGCATTGACCTTAGAGAGGGATGTAGTGGAGAGGTGGGCTGAGGCATACAGGACCAAGTGAGACATCACTAGGTAGGCAGCCAATGTAGGTGGGGCTAGACAGGTGGTGGAAGAGGCTTTTACAGCTCACTGGGATGCAATCAGAGTAGGTAGAGAGGTAGCTCAATATTGATTTTTGTACCATCAGCTAGTTCCTGAGGGACAGAGACAAGAGTACTTAGAGAGATCTTGATCAAAAAGCACAACCTGGAGTTTCGCATCTTAGGGATTTGTGGGGATGCCACCACGTCCACCACTAGGGTAGGGAGGTGGATCATCCCAGCCACTGGCATGATTTAGTAGAGGATCATGTGACACACATTTTTGTATTTTGAGATGAGATGTATACATATATCAGCACCGAGGCACATGCAATGTATTTTTATTGATGAAAGACATTGTATTTATGGACATTATATATATATATGATCGATGAGGAATCTATAATGCTATGATGTATGATTCTCATGCTTTGATCTATGTGATGTGATAATGCATATACTTATATGGTTACTGACATTTGACATTTGTAGGATGTGATGCATATGTATGACAAATTGTGTATGCAGGATGGTTTTATGCTTATGTATATATGATGTATGACTGATGTAGGGTGGATGATGCTTATATGATGTACTGACATGTGTGGATGCAGGATGTGATGTGATTTTATGATGTATATGCTAATGTTTTATGAATATGTACATTAATGTAGGATTAATCTAAATGAATCTTAACAATGCAAGACTATAATGATTTAAATGAGGTAACAATGATATCTAAATAATTTAACAATGTAAGATGAAAATGAATCTAAATGATTTAACAATGCAAGACTAAAATGAATCTTAGATGACTTAATTATGCAAGATGTACATGATTTAACAATGAATCTAAATGATTTAACAATGCAAGATGATAAAATGAATCTAAATGTGTTAACAATGCAAGATGTAAAAATGAATCTAAATGATAGATTAATTATGCAAGACCCTAAAGTGATTTTGACTATGCAATTAAATGAAGAACCTACTGCAATTTAGTAATAAAGCTATTACAACAACCCAATGAAATGGATGTGATGGATGAGATGGGACCCAAATTTTTGTTCTGTATCATGATCAACTCATGAACCAACTAGAGGGACTATGAAGGACTAGGCAAGGAAGATTAGCGAGATGATGACTCTAGATGTTAGTGTGATGCCATGAATATACAAGGACCAGATTAAGTGATTAATTACAAGTGAATAATTACAAGCAATTTATGTACACATGTTGCTGTCAAGATTTGATTGAATTGTGTTTCTATTTTGATGCATGCGATAGTTTAGTATGCTGATTGATTAGTTCAAGAGGAAAGATACATCCTAGGGGAACCTAGAGATAATGATTATCTAGATTTAGGTCAATGAGAGGAAGGATACATCCTCAAAGGACCCATTTCCAAAAAATATGGGATTCATAAATCTGATTGGTCAAAGGTGCACTGCGATCAAACTATGGGACCAAGAGGTCATCAAAAGGAACTTGCTGAGACATAGGATTCAAAAAGCGTAACTGGATCATGTCCTGCAAAGGATACCAACTGGGGACATGAGATATATACAGGACTAAAGCTTAGGGATTGGGATAGTACAACCTATAGACAACAACATACAAGATGATATGCACAAAACCTTAGGACATGAGATAGGAGGATCATTTCAGACTAGTGCATGTGATATGTGAACACCCAGGGAAATACGGGAAATGCTGAGGTTTGTGGAGATGTGATATTGGTGATGGAGGGAAACAAGATTTTGATAGATAATGGAATGGTCCACTATGTGTGACGCATGTTTCTAGGTTTTCATCACCCATACTTGTCCAAGGCACCTGATTGCCAAGTTTTCACCATTGGATGAAAGTTTTCTCTTTATTCTTTTTTTTTTCTTTGGATCCTTTTGATGTTTTTAATGTTTCCCAAGTGCTTTTTTGCCAGGTTTTCACTGTGACAACCATTTTTTCAGCTTCATTTTCCAGCTTTTTTGAGATTTTTTTAGGACTGGTTTACATTTTTTTTGCACTTTTTTTAGGACTTTTTATAATTTTTATGGATTTTATTAGATAAATTTAATGAACAACCAGCTGTCAGGCATAGAAGCACCTGAGATGAATGATATTGATAGGATCATTCAAGGGTTTTCCTTCAGGAGTGGAGAGTTGATATTCCCTAGAACTAAAGCATGCGGTGACAACATATGGGCCTTGTCAGGTGACTTCAAACTTACCCTTCTTTTCCTGATCAGTACCCACTTTTTGATATTCCTTTAGCACAAGGTTCCCCACCTGGAACTGACGTGGGTTGACTTTCTTGTTATAGTTCCACCTAAGTCTATTTTAATAGACAATCAGGTGATCATAGGCTTGTTGGTGCTTCTCATCTAGTATATCAAGTTGTGTGATTCGTGTTACTCAGTAATCTTCATCATCAACCAGGCCTCTTAGTGATACTTAGAGGGATGGTAGTTTGACCTTAATTGGTAAGACTGCTTCAGCACCATAGACCAGGGAATATGGAGTGGTGCTAGT
Source organism: Thuja plicata (assembly GCA_018584345.1). NCBI lineage: Eukaryota > Viridiplantae > Streptophyta > Pinopsida > Cupressales > Cupressaceae > Thuja > Thuja plicata. Next base: position 2,186,550 of record MU225244.1, read on the forward strand.
AGGAGTACGGTAGGAAGTGAGATATGCCTAGAGGGCAGGATTGATCTGGAGATGCTAGTCATGACCAGTATCATTGACAACTTTCTTAAGGATTTTGAGGAGGGTTTTATTAGTTGCCTCAACTTGGCCATTACCTTGAGGGAAATATGGACTGGAGAAATGATGATGGATATGGAGGGGAGCACAGAGATCACTAACGTGTTGATTTTCAAATGGTTTACCATGATCTATGAAGATAATGGAGGGTATGTTGAAGCGGCAGACAATGTGATAGAGGATGAATTTGGATATCTAGATACCTGTAGTGAGGGTGAGTAGAATTGCTTCAACCCACTTTGTAAAGTACTCCATTGCTATGATTATGTACTTGTGGCCTTTAGAAGAGAGGGGAGTAATCTTACCAATGAGGTAAAAACCCCAACAAGAGAAGGAACAAGGAGGTGCAATAGGTCTGAGGCCCTGGACAGGAGCATGAATCAGATTGGCAAGGTAGACATTTCTTGACAAACTCACAAGCATCATGTTCTATTGTAGGTCAATAGTACTTTATGCATAGAATTTACTTGGCTAGGACCATGCCACTTTTGTGGGCACCATAGATTCCAGCATGTACCTCTTATAAAGCCTGGGTGGCTTTGTTTTCATCTAGACACCTAGAGTGCACCTTGTGATAGCCTTGACGATAAAGGGTGTTGGCTATGAGGGTGTAACAAGAAGCTCCGCGGATAAATTTTTGGCATTGGGTTGCAACAAGATGAGGGGATATGATACCATTTTGTAGGTAAGCTTGGATATTGTGGTACCATGGGGACTAGGGACCAAACAAGACACATACACAATTCGATTCATCATTCTCATAAGTGGGAGCATGAAGTTGCTCAACTAAGAATTCATATTGCATAGACTCATGAGGAATCTCTAGGAGGGAGCCAATTGTGGCCATTACATCAACAACCTTGTTCTGCAAGCATGGTACTTGTGTTATCTATAAGTGGAGAAAATGATCGTTCATCTTGTCAACCATCTGCTTATATGGCGTCAATTTTTCATCCTTGGTTTGATACTCATCTAGAACCTGTTTGATGATGAGTTGGGAATCACCAAAGATATGTAGAGTCATGATGTTCCATTCTATAGCCATGTAGAGTCCTAGAATTAGTGCCTCATATTCTGTAATGTTGTTTGTGTAGGGAAATCCCAATTTGAATGACATAGGGATGTAGTCACCTTGAGGTGTGACAAAAAGTATTCCTTCCCCTGAGCCATGAGCTGTGTAGGACCCATAAAAGTAGAGTTTCCAAGTAGGTTGGTCTTCTATCATGTACAAATGATCATCTAGAAATTTTGTGACCAAAGGATATGTGTCTACCAATGGTGCTTCTGCTAGCTGATCAGCGATTGCTTGCCCTTTGATAGCTTTTTTGTCTACATATTGAATGTCAAACTCACTCAGTAACATAACCCATTTTTCCATTCATCCTATGAGCATAGTCCTGGAGAATAGGTACTTGAGAGGATCCACTTTTGAAATGAGCTTGGTTGTATGACTAAGCATATAGTGGTGAAGTTTTTGAGTGGCAAAGACCACTGCTAGACATGATTTTTCCATAGGTGAATAGTTAAGCTCATAACCCACTAAGGTTCGAATGATGTAATAAATAGCTCTTTCCTTGCCTTCATCTTCCAATTGAGCAAGGAGTGCCCCCGGTGCTATTGTAGTAGCAGAAATATATAGGATGAGTGGTCAACTGGGTACAAGTGGTACCAAGATCGGTGGATTAGCCAAGTATTCTTTGATCATGTCAAAACTCTTCTGGCACTAAGGATCCCACTTGAATGTATTATCTTTTCATAGGAAATGAGTGAATGGTTGGCACTTGTCTGCGAGTTGAGAGATAAAATGACTCACATATTGCAGCTTTCTTTGGAGGCTGTGCAATTGTCGGAGTGTCTTTTGTGGAGGCATCTCTATGATAACTTGTACATTCTTTGGATCTATTTCAATACCTCATCTTGATACAATGAACCCAGGGATTTTTCCTGATGTGAGCCCAAAGACACACTTCTTAGGGTTGAGCATTAAGTAGTAGTGTCCAATTCTATCAAAGAAGCACTCCAAAACATTAAGGTGATCTTCCCTTTTAACTAATTTTGCTAGGATATCATCTACATAGTCTTCAAGGATCTTGTGAATCATGTCATGAAAAATGACAGTCATGGCCCTTTGATAGGTTGCCCCAATGTTTTTCAAGCCAAAAGGCATCATGTTATAGTAGAAGGTACCCTAGGGGGTTGTGAATGATGTCTTATGTTGATCTTCTTCTGCAATGTGGATCTAATTATATCCAAAAAATCCTTCCATGAGTGACAACATCTCATGTCCCACTGTGAGATCCATGATCATGTCTATGTTTGGCAATAGGAAATTGTCCTTGGGACATGCCTTGTTTAGATCTTAGAAATCTATACATATCCTGATTGATTTATCAGGTTTAGACACTGGCACCATGTTAGAAATCTAGTCAGAATAGTCAATGGGGCAGATGATCTTGGCTTGGAGTAACTTCTTGAGCTCTACTTTGACAAGTAGTGCCACTTTAGGGTGCATCTTTCTGAGCTTTTGTTTGATAGGTTTGATGTTTGGGTTCACTGTAACATGGTGAACCACCAAGTTGGGGTCTAATCCTGGCATGTGGGAGTAAGACCATGAGAACTTGTTGATGGATTCCTTCAATAAATTGACAAGATCACTTTCTTCTACTTCAGTCAGAGATGTTTCTATGTATGTGATGGAAGGATTCTCTTTGGTACCCAGGTTGATAGGTTTTGATACTTTGATGAGAATCAATGACTGTTCTGGCCTGTAATCATAGATTAGAGGAAGAGGAGAGTTTTCATCCTCTGGTGCCTCAGGGAGGTTTTCACTAGGGGATATGCCATTTATTTTTACTTTTTGATGATCAGATAGCACCCCAAAGGGGTTTTCGCTAGATGATCAATTTTTCTCTTTTTATTTTTGTTTTATTTTTCATTTTTGCAACTAAAGTTCTCCTCTTCCCCAAAGTATGCCTTTGGGTCTAGTTTGTAGACATATGTTGAGTCTTTCCCCTAGTCATTGCTTTGTTCATTTTCTCCCATAAAGCTTAAGAGGCTATCGTCACTTTGGAACTCGTCAATGTGTATGACACTTGGTTGGTCCCAGTCTATAAGTTCAGGATGAAAGAGGGGAAGGCCAATGAAGAGAATGGAAATTTGGTATAGGAAAAAATTGCCCAGGAAGGTTTCATCGTCAAAGATATCATCATAGGCTCTGACAAATTTCTCTTCCAAGATATCTTTGATGTCAGCAATTTTTCCTAGGGATGGACAAGAGGAAAATTAAGATGTTTTCATTGGTGCTCCCATTCATGTCAGAGTCCATACCAAGGCCCAGGTGTTTTTCTTGTCGGGTAGGTACAATAGGATCTTTCATTCCATGCTCTTCATAACCAAGGCCAACTCCTTGATAGTTCCATTTTTCTGTCACCATCTTGTGATTTACAGGGTACTTATCTTTGAAGTAATTGAGATGACTTGTGTCCTTGGGTGGTGGATCCTTATAGAGCCATTGGTTGATGTTTGGTGTCATTTCCCAGCCAATCAAAGTACCCTTTGAGATAAAAGTGGTAGGACCAAATTGTAGCACCTTGATTTTCTTTGGTTCTATCTTGCTTAGATTATATTGTCAGCCTTGAGTGTGTGGATCAATTGGCAGTGCCCCAACTGCAAAGGCATCAGATGAACTGTACTCACCACAACCTTTGTTGTTGATCTTGACCATGGAAAGGGTGGAGGAAAGGATTGTTTCTAGGTTTGAATGAGTTTGAGATGAACTGGCGATAGAGGTGCCAATGTCGATCCCAGGACAGTGATTGGAATGTTGAAAGGAGGTTTCCAAAGCATTATAGTATGGAAAGGGCTTGGGATTTGTTCAGATAGTGATTTTAGTGCCATTATATGGGAATGTGATGCACTGACGGTAGGTGGAGGGGATGGCTTGCATAGAATGAATCCATGGGTGTCCAAGAAGGATGTTGAAGGGAAGGTCAAGATCAACAACATGGGATATTGTATCCTAGGTAACAGGGCCCACTTAAATGGGAAAGGAAATGGTGCCTTTAGAAGTCCATTCTAAATTTTCATATGCCTTTATTGTGATGACATTATTTTTTATATCAGCTTCAGTGCAACCCAACTATTTTATGAATTTCAAAGTACACAGGTTTAGGGCTGAATCATTATCTATCATGACCCATTTAATGGAAAAATCTTTAACCATGACAAAAATACAGAGTGGAATATTATGATACGGTTCTTCTGAGGGTACGTCTATTGGTTTAAAGGAGACACCACAAGATGTAAACAAATGTACGACAAGGTTCTAGAATTCAGTGAGATTGAGGTTGCTGGGAACACAAGAGTCTTGTAGGGCTTTATTGAGGATCTCTTGATAGGTGGGTGAGGTGCGGAGGAGATCCAGGATGGAAATTTGAGCTGGAGTATTCCCTAGGTGTTCCAAAATGTTGTATTGGGTACTAGTAGATGGAGTGGGACTGGCATCTACAATTTTTATTCTGCCTCTACGAGTGCTGACTGCATATTGGTTATCAGCACCCTTGACATGGATGACATTGACAAAGGACTGGACTTGGGATATGGAGCTGATGAGATTATCGTAGTTGATATATGCATTTGTATAATCCTTTCTATCATCATTTTCTCCTTGCTTACCCTTCCCCTGATCAAAGGACTGAGTAGGATTGCCTGGGCCTATACCTGAAGTGTGTTTAGGGAATGCATTTTGATAGATTTTAAGGCCCGTGTTTGGTGATGGTTGGGTAGGAGATTCCACTTTGATATCTTTGCAGTTGATGAGATCCTGGATGTAATGTTTTAGCTTCATGCATTTGAGGGTGGCGTGTCCCTTAATACAGTGGTATTAATAGTAGTCATTATCTTTATACCAGGCTGGCTTAGGTGTTGAGTAATCAAATGGATATGTTTTTGGGTACATGACTTGGTTAGCTTGGACCAGCTTGCAAAAGATGACATCTATGGGTTCACCCAAAGGGGTAAACATGTGTTGTGGCACATTCAAAGTGTGAGACCTTTGTTGTCCATGTGGGACAAATATAGCATTTTTTCTGATTCATAGGACCTTGGTAGTTATGTTGATATGATGGCCCCAGAGGGGGATAGATAGTCGTACCTTGAGGGTGCATATTTTTCTAGTAAGGTGGTTGGGGATGCATGGGATTGGGCTGTTTATACATGGGAGGAGGTTAAGGGTACACTAGTGATGCTTGCTGATAAGTTTGGGTAGGTGCATTAGGACTGGCTACCACAACCTGAACGTGTTTGGTGTTAGTGGCTCCGCCAGTTACCGCATTCTTGTTTTTGTTCCAATACCGTGATCGGTCATTATTATATTTGTCAGGCTAGGATTCTTTTTAGTGCTTGATGGCACTATCTTCTATGAGACCTCATTCAAGATCCATGCCTTTAATTTGGATGTCTTGATAAGTTTGTATTCAATTCATTCGCATGTGATAAGCAAGCTTAGGGTGAAGGTTGTTAATGAGGATTTTTATAAGATGTTGCCCAGGAGGTTGGTATGACAACCTTGTAGTAAGCCCTTGCCAATGCTGAAGATAATCGGCTAGGATCTCTCCTCCCTTTTGTTTGGAATTTCATAAGTCAAGGAGTGAGAGTTTATTTTTAACATTATGTGCGTATTGGGCCTCAAACTTTTCAGATAATTCAGCAAAAGTAGAGACTGTGTTGTAAGGGATTTTGTAGAACCACTCAAGAGAAGTTCCTCCTAAGCTCTTGGGAAATAGTCTCATGAGGAAATTATCACTATAGGCCACTTCTTGACATGCCATGTAGAATTCTATCACGTGGCTCATAGGATCTCCCTTCCCCCAATTTTATCAAATTTGGGTTTCTCAAAATGCTTGGGGAAGGGTATGGCAGTGATAGATAGATCAAACAGATAAGGACACACCTCTTCAAACTTGAATGTTTTAGCCTCTGTCCCTACTTTTAGCTCCTTGAGAGCATTCTTCATTTCCTCCCATTCATGGTTGATTTGTGGGGGAGAATTATTAACCATGATTGCATGGGTTCTTTAAACCTGATATGGGTCAAATGGAGAATATGGATGATTTTGTGGGGGATATTGTGGTGTTTGGTATGATGGTTTCTGGTCAACATATATTGGTTGTTGTGGTGGAAGTTATGGCTAAGGGGAATATTGCAGTGGAGGAGGTGTCAACGCTTGACCAGGTTGTTGCAACTGCTGAAAGTAGGCTTGTATTTGCTGAGGAGTTGGATAGGTGGGATGAGCCTGTTAAACACCTGCATAATGTGGAGTATAAGTGTTTTGCGGTGTAATGCCCCCAGGGCAACACTAAATTTCTATGGAGGTGGAATGGTTGGTGATGCAGTGGAAGATGGCATGGCTAGGTAGCTGGCAAAATGAGTTTGTTGTTGCTGCACGGGTTGGATAAAAGGATTAGCAAACTATTGCAGTGGTTGTTCCATGAAGGGATTTTCCCCCTACATTTGTGGTTGTGACTATTGAGAAAATTGGAGGGTGGACAATGCATCTGTGAAGGGGTTGATTTGTCATTGTTGTGTTTGGGATGTGAATGGGTTGGTAATTTTCCGCTGATGTGGTTGTTGTTGTTGTTGTTGGGATGGTTGCTGGCTGGGTTGTTGTTGCTAGATAGGTTTTTGTTGCTATTGGATAGGTTGTTGCTATTGTTGGATAGGTTACTACTATTGTTGGATAGGTTGCTGCTACTAGATAGGTTGTTGTTGTTGGATAGGTTGTTGCTGCTATTGGATAGGTTGTTGTTGTTGTTGGATAGGTTGTTTCTATTGCTGGATTGGTTGTTGTTGCTGCTGGATTGGTTGTTGTTATTTCTAGATGGTTATTTGGGGTATGACGAAGGGATTGGTAGATGATTGTTTCATGGGAGGATTTGGATTGGTTTGCATTTATGAAAAAATTGTTGGCACACATTGTGGTTGCATTGCTAATGGAGTGGGGAAAGTGGACCCTTGTGGAAATAAGGGTTGGTTATAGGCATTGTTAGGTGGCATGCTTGTGGTGAAGAAAGGCATAATAGGCATGGAAACTTGGGTGCTTTGATGTTTCAAACAAGTTGTTGCACTTTGAATGGGATGATTAGGGATGGGTGGACAAGTGGTTTGCTATGTGCTGACTAGTAGTGGTGGAAATTGTGCCAGAAATGTTGGGAATGTTTGCAAAAGTGGAGTGGTTGTGAATTGAGGAAGTGCTTGCGTAGTGATGGGGGGTATTTATTGTGCTACTGATGTTGAATCAAGAGGCAGGGCTCTTGAGGTAGATGAAGGTATCATATGCATGACGGAAGGTGGGATGGAAGGTTGCACTACTTGTGCGATAAGAGTCCCCACTTGTAGAGCTTGCTGAAGTGGATCAAAAAATTTATTTCTATTGGGATGAGGACATTCCCATGGAAGTGCCATAGGTCGTGTGACAAGTGTGGTTATAATACAAGGTGGGATTTTAAGTCCTTGTTGCTGAATGTCCAAAAGTACTTGATTGTTGTTACATCCACTCATGGTGTTTACCATGTGGATATGTCCTAGATGATTGTTAAATGTTTCTATGGTACTCATGGTAGGCATCTCATTAGTACCTACCCAGATGTGCTCAATTTGTTAATTTGGCTGAGGCACATAAGTAACCATGGTGTTAGTGTTTCTAGTCACAGGATTAGATGAGCTAGCGACAAGATTAGGGTCCATGTTCTTCCTTTTCTTAGTGGCTCGTGTGATAGGTGGCATGAAATGAATACCCTAAGGGAATATAAGATGCAAGATTCTATGCAAGGATGCGCCTAGGAAGCTAAGGATGATGATGCTAGAACTAAGATGCGTCTAGGATGATGAATATTCTCCTACATATTAAGGATAACTTATGTATGCAAGGATTAAGGGTTGCCTTCCCTAGTGTAAGATCAAGTGGATATGATTGTCTACCTAAGACAGACTTGTGGTCTTCGGCGAATGAGATTCTTTGTCAATGTGAACCAACCTTTTGATCAAGGTGATGAGGTTGCAAAGGCAAAGGGGATTATCCTAAACAATGCTTAGTAATGGACACTTAAAGATGGGGGTTTGATTAAGAAATAGGTTTTTAGCAACTCAAAAGGGGATGCAATACCAAGTGAGGGATGTGATCAAGGATGCTTTGTATGATGATTTGGATGATGCTAGGCTAATTAGGATTGATTTGGATTAATGCAGGATTATGCTAGGATGAGTGTGTAATGTGTTTCTAAAGATGACAACCTAAGGGAGGTCCTAAAATGCAAGCTAAGTGACCTTAAGAAGAAGAGGAACTTTCATTTGTCGTGGTAAACGGGCTATTCATATTTCTCAAATCCAACAAAAGAAGAGTTTAGATGATATTTGCCCATGAAATGAGAAATCTTGTTTTTGTAGATCACTTTATCAAATTCTTCCCGTATATGAATCTGTTGTTTGATGGAATCAATGATGTCTTGGTACTTGGTAGCCTCCCAGGTTGTGTTTTTCTATTCTCTTAGCACGGGTGGTAACAAAGTTTTTACCTTCTTATGCTTCTTGGAATCGGTCATGTCCTATAAACAAATATGATCTTGGATGAATAGTTGGAAGTTTTAGGACATATCTCATAAAAGACCAAATTATGAAAATTAGAGCTCAAGGTAATCTCTGCAAAGGGACGTTGTTTTGATGATTTGACAAAAGTTTGATCTCATTCTAATTTTCAATATATTTGTTCCATGGAAAGAACCAATTTCAACATAGTCAAACTGGAAAAGAACAAGCATGTGTCTGAAAACAATCCGACAAGGGACAAAGCAACCTTTAAGGATACAAGCAAGTGACAAATTTGAATGTTAGATATTTCATTTGTGTTTTGGATTTGTCAATGTTGTTCAAACACTTCAAGCACATATCTACCTAAGGAATTGGCTTCAATGAAATATTATAGGCCCATTTCTTGGTAGTCCGTCAGCTCATACAGTAGTGTCACCCCCAAAAGGGTGCTTGTGTTTTGCCTTTTTATAGGTGTTGTTGTTGTGCTACGAACATCTCTTTCGCAACACAATACCTTGGGACACATATGATGGGGATCTTGGGGGAGATTCTTCCCTCCCCTCACACTATAATAAATCACCATTCAGAGGTGAATCAGGTAGCTTCTATGCCTAGAGTGTTTATTAAGTGTCTTCATTCGATTGTATCCTCTATGTCTGCACCAACACGATTGAGGCGTATAGCCCCATAGAGCGTCTTGACAAAAGTGGTCACATAAACGTGATTAAGACTACAAGGCCGCACTTAAGTTAGACGAGAGCCAAGTATAAGCTCAAATACCAATTGAATCCCAAGGCTTTAACCCCAAAGAGAAAATTTGATTAACGTGAGTTAGAGTGGTGTGGCTTACACCTTGTTCTCATGAGGGTCGTTCCCAGGAGATTTTTTCCTTAACCGGCAGGCCCATCTATAGGATTAACTTGAAAAATATGGAATGGCGACGAGAGGGGTCTAGATTTCTGATTTTCCACAAGGGGAAAAGAGAACACTCTCCTACCCAATGTCATTTTCTCCCAAACACGCAAGAAAAAGTTTTGTTCTTTCCCAAAAGGTTTGATTGTTTAACACAAAGAGAGTGTGTCTAGGTTTTTGATCTTCCCAAAAGGGAAGAGAGCATAATCCCCTAACACTTGCTTCAGATTAGACAAAGAAATATAGCTAATTAATCTATGTGCCTAAAAAATATTATCACAAATATGATCATTTGGTCGATTTTGATTTGAGGCAACCTGTAAGACAAACGTGAGTAGTTTTGAATTGATTTATTTGGTCAGTGGTGCTGCAAAACAACTGATTAGTAGTTTCAATTTCAGCCTTTAACCAGCATTGAAAACACAAAAATGACTTAATAATTGTTAGAAAATGATCAAAAATAGTCTGTCAGAGTGCAGACGCCGATTCAAGGCACAAACGTTGGTTCTGTGTTTTAGCTTAAAAATGACAAAATGCAGGAAAATAGGCCAGAAAACATAGAAAAATAGAAAATCTGTTATACCAGTCAGAGACGCTGGTTCATGAAATGCAGATGCCAGTTAAGTGCAAACATCATTTTGTGAATCACAAATGCGGGTTTATGAACCAGCGTTTACGCAGACGCTGACATTGTAACTGCAAGCACAAAAAGACAACAAAAGACAACAAACAAAGTTAATTTTTCCTTTTTCTTAGTCTTTAATGTGATCAAATTTAGCCATTTGAGATTATCCAAACAATTAAAAGTTAGTATTCTTTAATAGTTTATCAAGATTTATTACCTTAGTAAAATTTTGGCATTATAACTGCTTGTTAGATTGATCTCTGCTAAAAAACAGAAAGCTAGAATACTGAAAAGCAGTGAGAAAACCAAAAATCTTGATAAAAAACAACTTATATTTGGAAAAAATGTAAAATTAACAATGCCAGGCACAGATGCGGATGCAAGTTGCATACGTTGATTGTGCATAGATGCCGAACGATAGTTTAGTGATAATAAGCATTTGCGTAGACGCCTCTGCGTGAAACACAAACACTGATCCACGTGTTTGGCAAAATTTGAAGAAAAAAGATAAGAAGTTAGAATGGTTTTAGGGATGTGGGTCCCATCGGGCGTGCTAGAATGTAGTATGAGGAAATCTTCTATTTGTTGGGAGAAAGTTCACACATAAAACATTAGTGGGTTAGTACATAGAATTCATGAAAGAAACAAGAACCAAACAAGTTTTCAACATAACATTAGATTGAGCTAAAAACAAGAAAAATGCACCCTATTCTACTTATTTGATTTGCTCTTTTTCATGGATGTGGGTGTGCTCTCTCAAATACAAATGGATCAATTCCCAAATGCAATGCAAGATTTGATAGGAAAGAAGACAGATTCAAGAGTTAGTATGAAGAACTAGTCTCAAATCCTCTTCAAGATGACAAATCAATCTATGAAATGATATGCATATGCAAGAAACTATGATTCATTTTACCAAATTGAAGCCTAGCATGTGATTTCTAAATGATCTAAACATGAAAACATGGAACTAGCAATGAAATTCTAATATTAAAATAGCATGATAACAATGCAAATTGAGAGATGATAATGCAAGAGGAGAAGGCCTCTATTTATAGGATTTAGGAGGAGAAGAAGAGGGCTTGGATGATGTGGCATCTATGTGGCATCCACATAAGAGCCACATAAGGGACACATCGGCTTGAGGGGATTACCCATTTTTGATTCAAAGATAGCATTTAATATTTAGTGGCTCAAGAATTCCAAGTGGGAGACAAAGTTGTAAGAGGAATTTAAGAGGAATGGGTGACCTTTTTGGAGAGAATTTCCCCATGTGGGTGAGCATTCCATTAGCCTTAAAAAGGTTAGGAATCACCTTTTAAGTATGATTTAGAGGACAGTTAGGTAGGGAAGCATGCTTAGGAAGTGAGGTGATGGGAGTAGAGTAGGAATAGGGTAGGTTTAGTGTGGGTCTCTAGGTTAGATTAATAGGTTCCTAGCTAGGGTTTTAGATTGTAATTTAAATTAGATTTGAGTAAATCATAGTTTAGAAGAATTAGGAATATGGAGGGATTTTAATAAATATAAATTTATTAAAAAGGGGATTTTATGAGACAAATGTATTTAAATAAAATACATTAGAATAGTGACCGATAAAAAAAAAATAAAAAATTAGAATAGTATTTAAATTATTGATAAATACCAGCAATGAAACTATTTAATTGATTGAATTAAATAGTTAGAGGAATAAGAGAGAATTTAATATTAATAATAATATTAATATTTTTGGACATCTATATATATACACACACACACACACACACACATATATATATATATATATATATATATA
>MU225244.1:2214484-2226099 GCA_018584345.1 Thuja plicata
CTCGGTAAGAGTAGAGGCTCAGTCCATACTAGTCCCGAAGTGTAGCTTGGAACACGGTAGCTGTGGTGACTCAGTAGATATATTGTCACTCGGTAACCACTGGTGACTCGGTAGTAACTGACTTCTCAGTTATCTTTGACTGATGACTCGGTGACTATCGTCTGCTTGGTAACTGCTATTCTTCTCATATACTCGGTGACTGCCTTACTGCTCGGTTTTAACCGTTTGATCGGTGAGCTTTACTGAATGCTCGGTATAGTCTATGGACTGAGTGATGAGCTCGGTAAGCATTCAAAATCGAATAAGTGTTTTCATTAAGTGCATTCACTGATGCCAAATATATCATTATTCCAACACTAAAGAACATCAAGGACTATGGATTATGGCATAAAAGAGAAGGAAAGATTGAGCTACAAGTCTATAAAGATGCTGATTGGGCTGGAAACATTGATGACCAAAAGAGCACAAATGGAGGAGAATTCTTCATGGGTGACAAACTTGTCACATGGATAAGCAAGAAGTAAGGATGCATCTCTCAGTCTACTATAGAAGCAGAGTATGTGGCTACTGCTATAAATTGCTCCAATATTGCGTGGATCAAAAAATTGCTGGAAGGTATGGATATGAAGATTATTGAACCATTAATTATCTACTATGATAATACCAGTGCAATTAACATTTCTAAGAATCCATTCATGGATGATAAGACTAAGCATATTGCTATCAAGTATCACTATCTGAGAGAACAAGTGCAAGAAAAGGAGGTGATATTGGAATATGTTCAATCAAAGGAACAATTAGCTGATATATTCACCAAGACATTACCGAAGGATACATTTGAATACTTGAGACAAAGACTAGGGTCCAACCCTTGTCTATCGGTCAGTAAGCTAAGTAGGAGGTTGCATCAGCCTACACATAATCTAAAGTTCATTCATGTTGATGCAAACACTGAGATTAACAGCAACAGATATATCTATATAGAACAAGGTACAAGTATGCACCGAACACAAGAGACATTGCATTGCTGATGGATAGGGAAATTGAAGGAATATATTATATAAAGAAATGGATAATGATATATAAAAAAAAAAATTGTTTGGCATTGTTGTCAAAGGGAGAGATTATACGATTATCATAAAGGAGGAGACTCATTAACATAAAGGAGAGAATATCTCATTGATCAGAAAAGATTATATCGTTATCCATGCAGAGAAGTTCCTGAGAATCAAAAGAAAGAGTTAATCAATATTCAAAGGGAGAGAGATTGATTACATATGAAATATCCATCTAAGGGAGAGAAATAAAAAAGAGAGAGAGTTCATACAAAGAGAGAGATTGTTGTCAAAGGAAAAAGAGATTATCAAGAAGAGGAACGGTCAAGGCAGAGCACAATATCAGAACAGAGACATTTGATGCTACATCTATCTAGTGAAGGGATTATAAATTGAAGAAACCACTCTGCAAGAAACAAATCAAAGCTATTTTGAGCTTACCCAATGCCAGATATTTGTAATAGTTACAATAGAAAAATTGATGAAACTGTATATTTCATATTGTATTAGTAATGGTATAGTATGATAATGTAGTATGTTTCCATCAATGCCAAAGGGAGAGATTAATGACATGTAACTGATTGAATGTTTGAAGATGTTAAGTTGATCATCGAAATATAGAAAGATAATGCAAGACATGAAATCAGTTAATGGATTGTATTATCATTGATGTTAATGTGATATAATCTAATCGATTATAATCAAAGTGTCAAAGACTTCAGAGAATCAAAGAGAAAAATATTATACTTTTAGTAATGGATAAAAGACAAGCATTCACTATGTGACTTCAAATGCCGATAGCTAGTGGAACCCGACAAACACAGATCATCGAAAGTCAATTCACAGTGATGCCCAAGAAAGAACACTGACGAGAATTACCGACAAGAAGAATCACAAGTAGACTCGATGACCACAATCATAGTGTAACCCGATAGAGAAGCCTGAGGAGAACTAAAGTGTTGACCAAAGCTATCAATGTGTTAAAAGAATGAAAGTTAACTTGAGTTCAGAAATGACAAAATATCTAGCTGGCAGAGCTAAATATAGAATTAACTAGTAGTTATCATTGTTTTTATCAAAAAGATAAAGCCAGAGATAAGTAAAGGATTAAAAGTTGTTTTGTCTAGTTGGAAAGAGGATCTCTACAAGATAAAAACAAGAATTTTTATTTAAATAAGATTGGCTAAGATTGTGGATCACGCCAAGATAAAGAAAATAAAGAACCTAACAATGGTGACAACATATCTATAAAGAGACAACTTAATTCATTTCAAATAAAGGGGATTGAATGGAAAAGAGGATGTTGAAGAGAAACTGATGAATAACAACTTAATACAGTCCTGATCAATCAAGCTGAGGAAAGGGCTAAAGATTTCTGCAGACACCGAGCAACAAAGAATAGCATCACCGAGAAGAAAAAAGTGCAGCAAAGGTATTAAAAGGATATATTAATTAGATTGATTTTATGAGATTACAATAGATCTAAAAATCTGCAAGTCTAAGTTGTATATGTGAACATATCATATTGTTTAAGTTTAACCATTGATTTAGAAAGTCTCTTAACTGAGCAAGATTTAAAGATCCTTTCTATATTGAGATACATCCCAAGGATTATCAAAAAGTTTGATCAAGAAGATAGCATGAGATGCCAGATACCATTTTACAAACCAGAAGAGTTTGGACAAGGAAGGTAGCATAGAAATGCCTGATATAAAGTGACAAACTAATCTTTTAAATCGTCTAACAAGGTCACACCTAACAGTATGTTTGTAACCTTTAATAGGGTTGGCTCTTCACCAAGCTCATTTTAGAAGAGTGAAAATTTTGGGTTACCAGTCCCAAGTGTTTTTTTCCCTTAATAGGGTTTCCATGTTAAAAATCTATATGTCAATGTGTTTATGAGTCATCACTTTAGTATTTTTCATTACACATAGATAATCTAGATTGATCGGTATACTTTAAGTAATTTACTATTTTTTGGTAAATTAATAGATTGCTATTCAGTAAACATACAGAATAAGGTTTGACAAAGCATTTCGAGTAGTAGTAATTTGATAAGTATATTTGAAGGCATTCATCTTATAAGACCAAAGATAACTAGAGGCTTAATATTGTGGTACTAAGTTTTTAGGTTGATTAATTGGAATATAGTTTCGAGGCCACTGATTCACCCCCCCCCCCTCTCAGTTATTGCTAACAATAGAATCATATTATTTTATGTGGATTAGTAAATGAGTAGATATAATTCCTTTGTGATTATGTGAATTTTATATTACAGCTAGGAAGATTATTAACTGAAATTGACTACTTTATGTAATAATGCTGATATATTCTAATAGGAGAAACAAACTTGTAGTCTTAGATAAATATATTTTTAGTTTTAATTAATGAAATATCATGTAATAAGGAATTCATTAGATGTTCATTAGAGTAGCTAAGCTATTTGGATTAATTGATGTTAATTATTTGGTGAAAGAAATAATCTAAGAAAAATTTATGTTTTCTGCTATAAAATGAACCTATAAATAAGGTAATTAATGCTTAGGATTTGTATGATGTATTTAATTAATGTTTATGATTCAGAATTCATTGATGTATCTAGATGATTATAAATGTTTAGATATCCAGACCTAGGGTTAAGTGGTTAATTTTGTATTTATTTTTTATGAGAATTTGAGTAATACTATAATGTATTTAATTCCTCTTACATGTAATATAATTTGTTAATACATATGATGAAATATGTGTTATGATCATGTTAAGTAATTTGTAGTAGTTGTTAAGAAAAATCAAATAATTGCACTATTAGTTTGGTTAGATTATTGTTGTCCTGTATGGTTCCTTAGCAATGTGTTACAACTAGTATTAGAGATTATACATTGGGAGCTATGAGACTCATTTTTCATTAAGCATGTGCTTAGTGCCCTTGAACTTTGTGTTATTGATGTGATTATTTTACCTTAGGTTTGTGAGATGTTAGTAAGTTTGGAAATTATCCCTAAATCCCTTTTTTCCTTAGTATGGCAATAAAAAGTTTGAAGATCCCAACCAATGTTTTTAATTATGGATTTAGTAATTTCTTAGACCCTAGAATTTCAAAATGTTTTTTTTGAGTGCATTCTCTTTGTTGAAAATTGTTAAATTGGCTTCATGTTGTATCTTCGCTATGTCCTAATTGTTGTAAGTATTTACTAATTTGTTATCATGTGATCCTAAAGTGACTATTAACATTGTAATTAATTATTGTAGGAGGAAAATATCTGATAGGTAATTAAACTTGATTAACAATAATAGTAGTGTATCTATTTTTTAATACTTCCATGTATGTGTAAGATGTTGTCGTAGGCTAAGATCTTGTCTCAACAATCTCGAGTTAACAAGGGGGGTTAGTAGCAACGATTTGCAATGGGGGAAATCAATAAATTAATAATAAGAACAAAACTATGAACAATAAAATGACAAGCAATAAAGGAGGAATAAAAATGAATGCAAACCAACAAAACTCAAATCTTCTATTGTCTCTCTACTCCTAAAATGTTATTTGTGTGGTGCTCAACATTGGTGTGGGCAGTGTCTATGACTTGGGAGCGTCAATAATATGATATTGAATTCTTTGATCACAAAAGGCTTGATGCTTGAACCAATCTGACAAAGTAATGACACATAAAATATTGAAATCATGGATGCTTTGATCACAAGAAGGCTTGATGCTTGAACCAATCTGATAGAGTAATGGCACACGAAAGATTGAAATACTTGATCCTTCAAATGGTTATGAAGGGTTGATTATATAGAAAATGAAAATTATATTAAGGGTTGAGATCAATCCTAGAGATAGGAGGATGAATGGTTGAGATCAAAGGGAACTGGAGAAGCCATCAGTAAACTCCATCTCCTCAACTAGGAGAGAGGAGATAAAGTTTGGTTAACTAAATAGATAATTATGAGTTATCTTTAGAACTGAAGAGGTAATTTGGAGTTACCTTTTTGAACTAAATAGGTAGGTGGAGTAAATCATGCAATCATAGATTTGATCAAGAGTTATCTTTTTTGAACTAAAGAAAGGATTTAATTGAATATTTAATTCATTTTTATAATTAAAGTATTCAACATGTGAGATAATTGAATTCTTTTTGGTTTAGAAGTGAATTATTGAATGAAATTAATTTAGTTTAATGAAATTAATTTAATCAGAAGAATTTATTAATAATTTTAAATATTTAAATTTAAACTTTAGAAAATTGAATTAAATTAATTAATGAAGATTAATCAATTAAGGTTAATTAATTAAATAAAATAAATTATTTAATTAATTTTGGGGATTTGATTAGATGATTTGGGGAATGAAATTAGAAGAAAATAGGTGATCAATTAATGATTAAAAAATCATTAATTAATAGATGAAAATTAGTGTTTGTAATGTAAGGTCGCAAGTATGTCCATTTTAGAGTGTCTACATTTTCCCCTGTTTCATACAATGTGATTCATCATGTTGTGTCAAAGAATTTTCAGATTTGATCCTACCCAAACTTGCCCCAGTGACAATAGTTGGATTATATGCCCCCCTCAACAAATTAAGCATAGAAAATTCGTCAGATGAGCATTAATTTGTTGAAAATATGAATCACTATATGATGATGATGAATGTCTTCCTATATTATTTATGATGTTATTGATAATGGATGCATTGATTGTATGATATACTATGCACATGTTTTGGATTTTTCTTATGCAATAAATGAATGTAATCTATTATGTACAAAATATCTAAGTAAATGCATGTGTTAGTTAGATAAAAGTTAGTGTAAAGTTATCTCTGGAATTGATTGATAGATTTGGACTCATAGAATAGGATGGGTGACCCAAGTCACTGTTGAGTTTTCAAATTTTGTTCATCATTGCACCTTATTATGAAAATTGAAGAGCATCCAATGCACCATGATATTCCCCATCTGGATACAACTATGATATCTTGATAACTAGAAGGAGTAGAGAGATTGAATAGAAAGAGAACCAATTGAACCCAAATATTGACCATCTAGATACCACTATGTTATCTGATTTTGAAAAGAAAGAGATCCAAATTCACCTAGATATTGACCATCTGGATACCACTATGATCTCTTATTTTGAAAATAAAGATAACCAAATGCACCCAAATATTGACCATCTAGATACCGCTATGCTCTCTAAACAATCCAAAAATAAATAAAAACAAAGATATAAATCCAATGCACCCAAATAAAGACCATTTGGATACCGCTATAATCTCTTGACTTTGAAAAGAAAGAGAAAACCAAGATAGAAATGCAACACACGCAGATACAGACCATTTGGATACCGCTATGATTCTATTGGTAGGAACAAGTAGATACTAGAAAAGGTTTGTCCAGTTCTTTCCCAAGGTTAAGCTCAAATCATGGAACTGTGTGACTGCCAGATAAGTGACAGTGCCTACAACATTTATCCTAAATCATCATTTCCCCAGAATCAAAATGAAACATTCCAGAAAAAAAAATCAAAGAAATTAAGATCATGACCCATCATAGCTACTTTAATCACTTGGTGGTATCCTGGAGTAGCATAAGAACATAACCGTGAAAGATAGATTGACATCTGACTAACATGAATGGCCTAGTGAACATTTTATTGTTCCTTGATTTTCTTGTTTCTCTAATCCTTGATTGTGTCTAGTTTCAGTAATGGATGACTCATGTTAGATTGATCCATCTAGTTTTGAGCGTATTTGTCACTGTGTAAGACAATTGATTTGTTTGTTATGAAGATTGATGGAGTTGATTGATTTTGAATCTAATTGTCTGGATAGCTGATTTGAATAAGGATTGAATAGCTGATAAAGCTAAGTCATATGAGTCCTTTGTTGACTTGCAAAACTCATGATTTTGACCTTTGATTGATTGGCTTGAATTTGATCACCATGCTCTTGTTGATAGATTGGATATCTAATAAAGCTAAGTCATATGAGTCCATTGTTGATTTGTGAATCTCATGATTTTGACATTGATTGATTGGCTTGATCACCTTTTGCTTGGTTGATAATTGAACTGGTTAATTGCTTTGAGATTTTGCAATTTTTGATTTTTTGATGAAGGTTGATTTTTTTCATGACTTTTTCTCTTTTTTAGGATTTTTGATGAGTTTTTACATTTTTTAGGGATTGTTTTTAGGAATTTTAGAATTTCCCCTAGTCTAGTGTACTAGTACAAACCATATATAAGTGTTTATATGCAAAGGGGATTGTGCTTCTGAAAATATCTTGGGTAGCTAGTCTTGTATGTGGGGTGTTCAAGCTTTTATCTTTTTCATTGATGGTGAAGCTAGATTTGAACACTTGGTGCCTATTTTCTAGGTTTTCACCAAGGTACTTTCTCAATAGTGCATGTTTCCTAGGTTTTCACTGAGAGAGCGATTCTTCTTCTCTTTATTTTTTTTCATTTTATTTTTTATTTTTTGTTGTTGCCAAGGCACCTATTTGCCAGGTTTTCACCAAGGTAACCTTCTGTATTTTTTGAATTTTCTATAAATGTAGAGAAGTGCCTTAACCTTGAGACCTCAATTGTAGAACCTCTTGAAGTGGATGCTATTGATGTATCTTGGGAGCTGATCTCCTTCTAGTGTTTCTAGTTGGTATGCCCCAATATTGCAAGATGTGACAATGACATAAGGTCCTAGCCAGTTAGGCTCAAACTTCCCAGTTTCACCCTCTCTGCTTGGTTCTTTTGATTCTCCATAAGTATGAGGTCTCCTACCTCAAAATTTTGTGTCATCACCTTCTTGTGATAGTTTCTTCTAAGGTGATTCTGATAGACTTGTAAGTGGTTGAGTCCATTTTGTCTCCTTTCATCTAACAGTTCTAGTTCACTGAGCCTTGCCACTCTGTAGTCTTCATTTGAAATGAGGTTCTTCAATGAGATTCTCAGGGATGGGATTTCTACTTTGAGGTGTAGGACTACCTCTGATCCATATACTAGTGAGAAAGAAGTGGCTCTTGTGGGTGTTCTCACACTAGTTTTGTATACCCATAGTGTGGGATTAAGCTGTAAATGACAGTCTCAACCTGTTTCATTAACTATTTTCTTTAATATCTTTAGTATGGTTTTTTTTGTTGCTTCTGCCTGACCATTCCCTTAAGGATAGTAGAAGGAAGAGAAACCTTGTTTGATGTGGAACTGCTCACAAATATCTTCAACATCTTGATTTTAGAAAGGTCGTGATATGTTAGTATGGCTTAAGGAATTCCATACCGATAGATGATGTTGTTGAGTATGAACATGGAGATCTCCTTACTAGTGATGTAGGTGAGTGGAATGGATTCCACCCATTTAGTGAATTACTATGTTGTTGTAATGATGTACTTATATCCATTAGATGATGTTGGTGTAATATTACCCAATAGGTCAAATCCCCACTTATAAAATGACCATGGTGAAGTGATGGGATTGAGTTCTTGGGCTGGTGCATGGATGAGGTCTCCATGACTCTGACATTGTCTACACCTTTGTACATGCTTGTTAGCATTTGTCTCTACTATAGTCCAGGAGTATCCCTTTCAGATGATCTTCTTTGCTAAGCTATTTCCACCTATGTGGGGTCCAAAAATTCCTTCATGTACCTCGTACAAGGCTCTTTGGTATTCCATGGAAGTCACACTTGTACATTTGAGGCCCAATTATGATGGCTATCTCTCATATTTTAAATGCCTATATCTCGGTACTTTGACAGATGTAACTATCACGATTATTTCATCAAAAATTACAATGGAAGTGGTAACTGTCAATATTATGACACCATATCCGTTGGACCTTACCACGTTAATATCCATCTTATTATAGAATTTCATATGGTACATCGATTGAAATGATGACAAAAAATGTAGACTATCTAAGAGAATTCTTGTTAGAATACTGATGGTTTCCTATTGGATTGCACGACATGATACCCCAGCCACCATATACCATAGTCGTCATAACTATCTATCATAACTGTAGTATACCCATTGTTACACCTATCATAATGTTGACAGAAATGAAGTGACCCTCCAACAAGACAACCCGTCGAATGTATAGCACTTTCGTCATAACTATCTGTAAAAAATGTGGTTTTTCTGACAAGAAACCCGTCGAATGTATAGCACTGTGGTCGTAACTATCTGTCAAAAATGTAGTCTATCCATCGATATGTCTGTATGAGGTAGTGTTCTTGTGTATTGAAAAAGGTTGAAGGTAGACACTTTTTCATTTCACACATTAGATGAGGAATTCTTCTCTTCCAATATTTTATATCTGCTTTATGGATTTATTTAGATGACAACCACCTACAAGACATTCAAGACAAAAAAATATATAAACATGAGACTTTACAATATATTACATAACAAGAAAAACAAATTGTGAATAAAATAAATATACAACAAATTGAAAAGATATCATTGCTTACCTCACGTATTTGCCAAGATCATATATTACTTGTTTGATGTTATTTTCAAAGTTCTCTGGGAGAGATATAGGTAGCACGTACTACAACAATTATAAAAATAATCATGTCATTATTTTCTCACATAATACAATGAGAAGTACGTGAATTTTATAAATATATTGTAAATACAAAAGAACATGACTTACCTTAATGAAGGTATGCCAATCATGCATTTTCAACCTTGGCCCAAATTCACTTTTATTTGATATGATATTGCTTATGTTCATAACCAAATAGAGTCAACAAATCTTAGCTCTCCAAATGGATTGACATCATCCGCTGCCAATAAAAGCTTGAGATTTTGAGGTTATTTAATAAAGTGTGGCCACTTTTCCTCTATGTCCTTAAATGTAGAACAATCCACAGGCATTCGAATAATTTCATCTCGACTCCTATTGCATGCATGGTAATCCATAAATTGTGCTAAGCTACTACACCTAAAAAATATTTGCAAACATGGTATAATGGGGATGTAACTAAGAACCTTACGAGGCACCTTTTTCGTTATTTGATCTGTTCGATATGTACTTGTATGACATTCAGGGAATTCTATTTCAAATTCATGTTCTTTATGATAAATAATATGATCATTGGGACATGCATGTACTGCTTGATACTCTATTCCAATATCTTTCATAGTGGCACATAATGCTCGGTATGAGTTAGGGAGAATATTGTATGGTGGTAACAAAACATCACCTATCAATCTATAGAAAAAAATATAAGTTGTTAATATTAACAATATTTATGGTACATGTTTCAACCTTTAATTAGTATAATGACATATATGACATACCTTAGCATACATGACATTGTTATGTTGGATAAACCATTCATAACCTTAAAGTTCAACAACAAAAATATGATAGAGAGAAGAGTTGTTTGGGAGCCTTCATAAAGGGTCATGGCTGCCTTCTCAAGTAGAGGTATATTATTTATGATATCAACATCATCTTGATCATCATCATCATCATCATCCTGATCATCATCATTACTTGCACTAGTACCAAATGTGTCATGGATCAATGTATTAGTACCATCATATTCAAATGTGTTATCTGGTGCATGATCGTCATCTTCCATGGGATCATAATCTTCAACTTCAATATTCACACCTCCATGATTTTCCACTTCCAAAACTGTAATACCCTTCTAACCCTAATAAAAGATCTCTATTTTTGTTTGAGTATGGTTAGATCTTTTGATGCTTCTCGTAATGATTAGATACTTGTGATACCTGTCTGAACTATTCCAGTAGCTCACTCTTATAGTTTCATAATCTAGTACTTGTTAATCCTAAAGGTACTATCTTCAGGGATCCTTTGGTGAGTGCACCAATTTATACAAATGATTTCCTTACCTTCTCCCATTAGGGTTACTCAGAATAAATCATGTATGTCAGAGGTACTTACAGATATTGATCATGATATTGTTGACTATGGTAAGTAATTGTCCCTATTGATTCTCTCTTAATGTGGAAATATCCTTAAGATATATGCTTTGAAAATAATAAATCTAACTCCAATCATTGAAAGGTTTAATGGCTAGATGATGGTGTACCTCTCTAAATACTTTTATGTAATTATTTTTGACTATTTTATCAGTACTTAAGGATTTGGAAATGAATATCTTTTAGTAACATGATTTGATTTTGAGGACTAACCAATGCTCAAGATACTAACCCTCATTATGATGATACTTCATGCTTTGCGGTGTCCATATATATCATATGTGTCTTCATGATTTGGGACGAAGTCATAGTTACTCACATAGCTGAGGTCCACATGATGTATCGATCCCAATCATCTGTCTGTATTGTCTTCATTATATGTATATCTATGCACATGTATTTCTTCTTTGTGATGTAGGCTTACAGGTACTAGGCATTGACTTCACCTGGCTTCATAGGTCTGAGCGTGCCTCAAAATCCTCGATCATTGTTGTTGTACGGAGATAGTACCAAGTTCCCGCAAGAATGAACCCACCTTTGTTCTTTTCTTATGATCCTTTGCTCCTGGGTTGGGTACTCTTGAGTTAGTTCTGGATATGTCTTCTTTGGCATGA
>MU225244.1:2239056-2256756 GCA_018584345.1 Thuja plicata
TAATGCACAAATGAATCAACTATTTGGAAAGGAGAATAATAAAGGAGATACCTTAAATTCTATTAATTCTATGTATAGAAATGATATATGACTGTAATTGAAAAGATCTGAGAAATGCACTAACCTTAAAATATTGCAGATCAAAGAATGCTATTTTTTGAGGTCTGCAGACTGTTTCTAGAAAAACTAACAGTTGATACCGAACTGAAACACAGAGACGAACAAAACCCAGAAATCATTTTCCATTTCGATGTCATCTTATGAAAAAGGTTGACCTTGACCCACAAATGTCAACCTTGACCTGCACAAATCCGAAAGTGACTTTGTTTGCAGATCCCAAAAGTTTGTCAAAAAGGGTATCCAGATCTGGGTTCAAATCCACTATTCTATACTTGTACCTGCAAGAAAAAGGAGATTGTTTTGTTGTGGGGGAGGGGTTTGCCTTGGTCAAACCCCAGTTTTGGAATTAACCTCAAGTATATGTAATTGAAATTACAGAAATTGACAAAGTAAATGCATAAATTCACCTTGCTTGAAAAAGTCCTTGTGGTAGATTCGAATCCTTAAATCCACAAGTATGCTTCAAATGTAGAATGTAAAAAGGGAGGATGTCTTCAATATCTTTCTTGTAGATCTCCAACACCAAGTCTTGAATGGGTTCTTGAATTTGGAAAAGGCTTGGAAGAAGGTGGATGGAGAGATCACCAAAAGGGCACCTTGTAGCTTCAATCCTTCAATGGCCTCCAATGGATCTCCTTCATGAAAATGGATACTTGAATGGATGAATTCTTGCTTCAAATATTTCTTGATTTCTTGCTTGAATCATCCTTGAAGATTTCTTGAGAGTGCTTGATCACGATTAGAAGACTTAGCTCACTTGATGATGGTTTGAGAAAATGAGAGAGAAAGCTTCCCTTTTATATGAAATTAGGGCACAATCTTCCAAGGAGGCCTACATAGGATAATTAAATCCCATTAAAGCCTTTACCCCTAGGAGAGGACATATATTAAATATAATTTAGGAATCAATGCTTCGGAACCTGAAACAACTGACCCAGAAGTGGGAAATACTTTTTGCAAAGGCCGACCTCCTAAAAATGCAAGACCCCAGGATCTGAACCTTGGGTCAAGGTCAAGGTCAGCCTTGACCTAGGTCAGGGTCGAGGTCAACATAGACCTAAAATGTTGACCTTGACCTTGAAGTCCAGAATCACTAGTCTGCCATCCAGAATGCAGAAATCAGGCCAAACAGGAGTGGAAAGATGAACAGAACAGGGAGGAAGCCATGTCAGGATCAGGAACCCATTCAAGGCACTTGCCATGACCCCAAACCACTTACTCAAAATTCTAAACATGTCTACAATGGAAGTGCTTCCATTTTCTGACTATACATTAATAACAAAAGTAACTGCTATTCTTTTCACATGAACATGAATAATTGAAATTCTATTTTCTAATTGAAAGAGATATAATATTTATTGAATAACTAACTTCACATGAGAGATAATTAAACTAACAATTTCAATTTCTCTAATAGCAATAGAAATATTTGATAACTGATTCGCATGAAGAGGAAATTATCAAATTTACTATTTCTAAATTATTATGTAAAAGAAAGCATAAGCTATAATAACTGTCAAAGCATAAATCATAGAACTTGATAGTTGTAATAACTTGATAGAACTGTGTAAAAG
Organism: Thuja plicata; assembly: GCA_018584345.1. NCBI lineage: Eukaryota > Viridiplantae > Streptophyta > Pinopsida > Cupressales > Cupressaceae > Thuja > Thuja plicata. The sequence continues at coordinate 2,240,751 of MU225244.1, forward strand.
AAATTATAATATATAATCCCAATGACCGAGAGTATATAAAGGGTTTTTCCCTTCCCTCAAGGATTTATAAGGTAAGAATAATTATTTTGATCCATCTATATGATTGAGAGCATAAAAAAATAGATATATTTATTTCCATACATAGAACTTATTTCTAGTATTTTTCCCATCTATTCTTCAATAGAAAGAATATTTAGATAGATCAACATTTCATTTAAGTAGCTAAGCCTATCACTTGTTCCCTTCAAACTAATAAAAGATAGTATCTCTCCACTTTCATCTAGCATCCCCTTGGAAGACTAGGCATTCTCTTTTAAGTGTCGTAAGAAACCATGATCCCACAAAGTATTTCTCCATAATATAACAAGGTGAAAATCCCTAATTTCAGAATAGGGAAAGACCAAAACAAAAAAAAATTGGAGATTTTGGATATGATTACATTTTGCATTGCACATAAAGTAACATGTAGTGGAATCTGCAAAAATGTGGAAAATCCTTAAATTCAATGTGTGGACACATGAAAAGTAAAAAATTTAGAGGGTGTTACACTTTGAATTTCATGAAAGGATGCATGCAGTAATACTTGCAATAAAGATTAGAAATCCCAATTTGAGAGCATTATAACATTGTTCATGGTGGATATAAAAAATCTTGATTTTCAAAATGCAGAGGGATATATTTGAAATTCTCAATCATGGATACATTTAATGTCTCATGGAAAGATTGTGGGAAGTTCTGATTTGGGAATTGGGGTATGCAAAACATAATGTATTCAAGGATTCTATAATCTTTGAAAGCATATATCACATTGTTTATATTCAGATAAATTTGCAAATATCAAACCAATAAGAAACTTTACACATGGAGCATCAATGAAGAAATATATTAGAAATCTTAATGATTTAAGGAAAAACTTCCATATAAATGGACAAAAATGGCCATAATATGTTTTTGGTTAAAAATGATCACATATAATAAAAATTGACTTTTGAAAGAACAAAAATGAGTAAGATTTTAAGAAAAATGGCCATGAACTTGTAAAAATGACTTTTAATTGTACAAAAATGACCAAATTTTTCACCAAAAATGACCATAAGAAATAAAAATGCAGAGATGTATGGAGCTTCATATTTGATTTAAATCATGTCTCCAAAGCTGGTAGAATACCCCTGTCCAAAGGTTAAGTATGTAAGTCTCTCAGAAGCATAACATAATAAAAAATAAGGTTAAAGGATAGAATATATCTACTCTTGGTATCATTTTATTAATGAATTACCTATTTTTTGCAATTTTTTTTGTTTAATTTGGTTGTCATTTTCTTGAGTTAGAGGGAAAAATGTGTCTGCATGTCGAAAAACAACAAGAATTGGGGTCAGGTTGGAAGATGTGGCCCTAACTTACTATTTCACCATGGGAAATCAATGCCAATAGATGAAGAGTAGTTTAAGGCAAGGTTATAATGAATTACAAAGGCTTAGAGTTGGGGAAGTTGATTGGGGGCTTGAACTTTGATGCCCTAGGCTAAATATTGGGTATGCATTTAGCTTGCAAGAAGGAGAAATGCGTGCAGAAACAGAACAAAAGTGAACTTCAAACTAAGTACTTATTGAATCAAAGTTTTTGAAGACCATATAACCCTTCCAAATTAATTTAAATATGCTAAGTACCCAACTTTAGACTAATACATTAGGCCCTAGCTTAATCTGATCACTTAGGCAAATGCATTGTTGTGACAGTTTAAGGTTGCAGGATTAGAGCAGTCACTTGTCACTTTGGGAGATAACCTTATGGTTTTTGAAGGTCTTAAAACTATTGTAAGGAGTCTTGGTTCCCTATTCACCATTTTCATTGAAGGGAACATTCACTATTGCAGCATGACAAAGGAGGAGTAGAAACACCGTGTTTTCTTATAGATGCAGTTGTTGCAAAGTTTGATCATTGTGAACTAACAAGATTCTAGTGAAGGTGCCCAAGGACCTTAGTGACACTTTTTTTTCCATGACCATTCCTATATTGGAGAAGGGAACATTGTTGCAGGCTTAAGGAAATAAGGTAAAGTTTGAGATTCTATTTATAGTAAGACTGTACAGTCTGATTGGTGGAGTACAGTGAAACAATAGAGGTGTATAGGAAGTGTATGAACTGATGTGGATAGAAGCGTCATTTCTACTACAGAGTCAGCTTGGCTCTACTCTAAGATCTTTCTCCTAGATCTCTTAGGGTATTCACAACCCTAAGCTAAGGTAATTCACTATCAGCTTTACCTCTTATTTATGGGACTTTGTGACTGGGTTCGCCAACAGAGGTAAGTTGTCACCAGGTACCGGGGTACCGGCCAACTTTTCCTGTAAAGGTTGTTTGGGGAAATGAGATTCCTTGGGCCTCCAAGAATGTGAGAGTCGGGTCTCAATAGTGCGGGGGCTCAGCTGGGAAATGTGATTTTTTTGTTTGGGGGGGATAACTGGTTATCTTAACTCATTTTCTCTGGGGAATCAAGTAGGTGGGGTTTCCTGCAAGCGCACATTCACTTAACAAATAAACTTCAAAAGATTCTACAGAGTTAGAAAGATTTCATCTACCTATAATTATGTTAAACATTCAAAACATCAACAATACCCTAACACACTACACTAAATATTGAAGAAATATAGAACCATTAGCTCATATTTGATCAATAGCGAAGGAAAAGGAGGTCGTTAATCTACTTGAAGTATCAGAGCAAAGGACATAAATAACACAAAGCATAAAATACCATTAACCAGAGATCAGAATGCCAATAACTTCATTGATAGAACTCTTCCTTCTACATTAACATATCTTCCAGCAAGATCTAGTGCGTATTACAATGGTGGCTCCAAGGGAGCATCTATCCACTGAGAACTTCTAACAACTAAGGAGCATTGAGCTCTGCAACTAAGAACTGAGAAAATTATATTTCTATTAACTGTGGATTGCAAAATCATTAATTTCTCCGACCCTTGGAATGAGGTCAGACTTATTATTTATACACAAGATATGACCTAAAACTTAACCTAACTTATTTTACACTTTACACTATAATACTATTTTTGGTGGCTGGTACTACCTGTGCCATGCTACAAAAGACCTCGAGATGAAAAAGGTCTAACCTATCAGAAGAATAAGAAAAGAAAAGAGGAGTGGAAGAATCAGCCTTGAGAAGAGAGCTGGGAGGAGAAAGAAGAAATTTGATCCCTTGGGGATCAAGGCTACATGCCTCATAAATGGGAGGGTAGTTCACTATCTCTGATGTGCTAGATGTAATGTTGAAGCGATGCCTTGGGAAGACTATCTATCAGAAACCTCTTGTTGAGCCGATGTGCCTTGTTGCGGTTACCTACCTTCTGACAACCTTTATTAACTACCTTGAAAGTGCCCGGTCAGCCTTGGGAACTGGGACATGGGTCACTTAAAGAATGCAAAAATGTGGGATGTGGGATTCTGAGATTTGGGAACTTGCATTATGAAAGAATGAATGAATACAAAAATACATCTTTTGACGAGATTCTCTGGACTTCGGAGAACTTTATTGTTCCTTATGATTTTTCCTAGGCCTCCAGCACTTGGCCTATGCTTTCTTCATCTACATCTCTGATGTTGTCCCACCAACTGCGGATAGCCTCCAATGCTTCTTCAACCTCTCCGGCCCTGTTCCAGAATTCATCCACCATCTTGATGGAATCATATGATTGAATCATTGTTTTGGACAATATGGATAACTTGCCCTAATCAAAATCTCTGGCAGGCAGATACAAGGACTCCATCCTCTCATCAAACTTGCTGAGGATGTAGTCCTCTAGGACACACGTTCTGGTGGTGAAGGGATCGACCTTCGATACTCCAGCCACAAATTCTTGAAATAAACCAAAGGGGTATTGGGCCACTCTCACTTTCTCTTTGAAGGCCTTAACTAGTTCATTGCATACCTCACCCCTGAGGACAAGTCTGGAGTACTAGACCTGGAGGGAATCATATGATTCATCTCCCAAAAATCCTGCCTCTGTGGTGACTTCTTCTCCTATGTTGCAGATTTCTTCTAGCCCGACCTTCCATTTTTCATACTTTGCTAAATCCTTCTCCCATACGAAAGTGGAGCCCTTTTCCTAGCTAAGAAGAGAGTCAACCCAATAAAGGTCCAGGAGGGACACTGCCAAAAATTGTCTCATGGCGGTCACTTGCTTGGTGGCCCACCCATCTATAGCTTGTGTTTTTTCCTTCATGATTTGTAGAGAATCCACATCGTCCTGTGCAAGTGGCAATTTGGAGGAAGGGATTCCGGGGTGGACCTCAAACAAAGGCCATGTAAGTTCTACCACAAGTGCAAGGAGATTTTCATTTGTCTCTCTTTCCTGCTTCAACTTCTGGCCTTTCTTGATGTATCTAGCCTCTATCACCTTGGTGGCTTCTTTTAGTAAATCTAGCTCACCCTGTTTGTCTGTCCTCCCCAGTGAAGCTTCTGTTATGTTGTAATATTTGGGCCTTATGGCCACTAACTCTACATCTGGTGGGGGTGTTGTGATGGTTGCAACTTTGCTACCGGTCAGACTAATCCAAAGAGTATGGATGATCCACGCTTTCTTGGGATTTTTAACCTCTACATTCCTGGCCATCATCTCAGCTAGCGAGAGTGTAGCGCCTGATGTTGTTTCCCAGGTCTTCCTTTTCTTTGATTCGACCAGAAATTGGGGTGGCTGGGGTAGCTTTGTCGTTAAGGACCGTTCATTGGGATTCCTTTTAGAATCAGGTGGTACATTCGAAGAATATGCATTGTCTTTGGGCTCTTTCTCTCGCTCTTGTCCAGGTTCCTCTTGTTCTTGTTCTTTTTCTTTTTCCTATTCCCCAGATTCTTCAATGTTTTCCGCCATACTGGCATCTTCCGCTGTATTATCTGGAACCTTTTCTTTGGCCTCAATATCACCTGTATTTTTAGGGACCTCCTTGTCCCCCCTGACATTAGCCGATTCTATATTTTTATTATTCAGGAATTTTTGATCCATCTGTTGCTACTCTTGGGCCTCATCAACCTCATCTATTGGAACATTCTCCTCCACTGGAGCATCCTCTGGAGGTGGGTGGGGTCTCTAGCCAAAATTTAACAAGGCAACTATCGTTACTACCTCACTAAATGTGTTCCAGGGCACTTGATTAACCAGAGTAAGAAAAGGCATTTGGAGTGTGATGGTTGAGGGTACGGTTGATCTCATGGGTTTGGGTTCCTCGACCATTGGTTTCTCATCTGTGTGTTTCCTTGGTGTGTCTTCATTCTCTTGGACTAGTATCTTCTCCTTCTCAGGCCCTGTTTGTACTTCTTCTCAAGCCTCTTGATCTGATGTATCCTTCTCTCCCAGGATTTCCATTTCTATGGGGGTCTCTTCTTTATCCTAAACTGCAATCTCCTCCATCGCATGACCTATACCTTGTTGGAGTTCCATGAGCTCCTCTACCAAGAAAGTGTCATCAAAATCATCATGGCGGGGGAAAGGAGTTTGAAATATTTTCTAGTTTGGGAGACTCCGAACTGACATCTACCGAAGGCACATCTGGCATAGCAGCACTTGCAGCTACACTTGGTGTAGGGGTCACCCTCTTCTTCTTCTTTCTCATTAGCAGAGCCCCAGAGTCCAAAATACTAGTAGACTTCACCTCAGCGAAAGTCTTTCTGCTCATCATTGCCGCCAATGATGGGATTGTGCTAGGAGAGCATATTCCATTGGAGCTACAAGGAGGCCGGAGGATACCTACATAATTATTTGTTGGCTGGCTAGCTTTGTCGACTCTATTTGTTTATGTAGCTGAGCCATCAGAAGGGTGGGGAATTGAGGAGGCACCTTGGGAACTGAGACACCCTCTTTCTCTTTTCCTTTACTTGTGCTTGGTTCAGCAGTCGTGAAAGATGAAGAATGTCCAGCACCGACTGAAGAGGGGGCAGCCCATTTGATCCTTGGCTTCTTTTGAGTGCTCTTGGGACACGTACAAGTGAAAAATTGGTGACTTGCTTCTAAAATGGGGTGACATACCCCTTCAATTGTTAGGTCCTCACAGGTGGCCCAATCCACCGGAGGAAGATCTAACTTGTTTAGTCCTTGTTCTTTTTATGCTAGATTCTCCAGAGGCCTATCATCTGTAAAGCCTTTCAAGAAAGTTTGAAGGTCAAGTGCCTTCATGATCCCTTTGCTCATTCATGAATGTTGTTGGGCCCAGAGATCAAAACTATCATGGCAGTCTGCCCAAAAGTCTTCAATATCTACTTCATGTGGCGGGGACGCCCGTGGAAGTGCTGCGATAATCTTTTTGAGAGGATCGTAGTTCTTCTGCGCATGGTGGAATTCCACCAGCCCCAGGTTCTTCAATTCACTATCTGCCTCCCAGGCTATGGTGAGGCTACATGTATAATTTTCTCATGAGAATGGGAATGGGACGTTGAAGACCTTCTTCAATGTAAAGAAGGTGTGCAGATCCATCATCTGCTGGCAAAACTCCAAAATAATAATTCTGTCCCCACAATACCGGGGAAGAAGATGGGGTTTCCCATTGAAACCTGTCACCTGAATGTAGGTGTGATGCTGGAATTGAATAAAATAGCAGCCATAGGTGCTGACTAGAGTCATCGTTGCTTGTGACAGTCGGTACCCAGAATCCCAAGTAAGTTTTAGAATGTTGTGGTAAATGAAAGCATCATTCACCTAGGAGAAATTTGAGAAACTAAGTTCCCATTGCACCTAGGGATATTGGTCCCATGGTGTCATTTGGCCCGGCCCATTTCCAAGCTCCACAACTATTCCCAAACCTAGAAAAGCTAGTTTTTGTTGTGCTAGTGCCCATAGCACATATGATGTCATGTGAAACTTGGAGTTTTTGACAACCCCCTTTAGCTCCTTGTCCACAAGGTTGGATATGAGGGTAGCCTAGTTGAAATTCTGACTGCGAGTGGTGATGCATTACAGAAAGTAATACATCCATGCTAAGAAATCCTAGGCATGGGGCAATCCGAAGATCCTACATAGAAATACAATGCCCACATAGATGGCCTCATTGAACTCCCCATGGGGAATCTCCAACTTCATCCTCCTGCAATCCCTCTTTGGGATTTTTAGCCAATGGCTATTGATATGTTGCTAGGAAATAAGTTCAGCGCCCTCAAACTCCTGTAATGTCTGGAGCCGATTCCAGACAATGAATCCATTAAATTGTGGGATCCCCAGCCCTGAGGTGAAATATTTTGTGTCTAAGGTGACGATTGTTTCTGGGTACTATAGTGGCTAGTGATCTAGAAGTAAGACAATCCAAGTTGGTGCATTGTACAATGTTACCAATTGGAGTATTAACTCTGGTGATTGCACCAAACAAGGAAAGTTTTCCACCTTGATGATACCGGAGTCGGCAATCTGAGTGGTTAGATTGTCTCCAGTGGCCTTCAGTTTTTAAATGGCTTGAATCAAGCCTTGCATTTTTGCCCAAGGCCTAGGCCCTGTGTCCGTTATTTCCTGAACTATGGACTCTATCTTTGATCCCACAAGAACACCGTCCTTGGGATATTTGGAGGTCAAGGGAAGCTTTGCCAAAAACCTCTCAACCTTGGTTTTGGTGGCTGCTCGAGTGGACGTGGTAGGCAGCTCTGGGCTGGAAGGAGGGGTGATCACTTTAGACATCTTCAATCAACTTGTAGGCAACCTACAAGACTGGAGAACCATTAGAATGTGATATATATAAAAGAATATTTGAGCTACAGGGAAATCATCACCACCCTGCACTTGTTCAACAAGTGTTAACATACATCAAAAAGTCCCAGAATACTTGTAATAAATGTGAATAGGAATCCAGGGGAAATCAAACCAAATGACAAGGGGAAACATAGAACAAGGAATTCCCTAGGACCTAGAGGTAGGATAATTTAGCCATTTCCATGCCGATGTGACCAATAAGAAACCATATTCGGCTGACATGGGTTAGCATGTGGTCAGGCAACAGGTGAGATAAAGGCATTAATGATGATAAATGGGCTAACACGGGGTAAAATAAATGCTAGATGGGACATAGTTTGAATTCCCACTCATGGGAAATTAATCCCACCATTAAGGTGATGAGATGGAGGAGAGAGAAAGGCACCATGGCTCTAACCAGCGAAGTGCCAAGTTCAAACCGTGGCAACTCCATCTCAACCAGCTCAGTCTCATTAGTGAAAATGCATGACAGAGTATGAGGAACTCATGAGCTTGGAAGGATATACAAGATATATACATACATAAAAATATAGAGGGCTGAGGGCCAAAACACAAGATACAAGGTATACAACATTTACAAGCTTTTACCAATTTATACAACTATACATATATACATGAACCAGACTAAGATAGTATACATTATAAATATTAATCTACAATTGTGTAGAGGGTGGACAACCCTCTCACAGAGCCAACCCACCAACGGGAGGTGAACCAAAAATGAAACATGAAACAGAAAACCAGCAGGACAAACGAAGACCAAAGGACAAAAGGAAACAATAAGAAAAACATGGAAACAACAAGAAAGCAAAGAACCTACCTAAAATCCAAAGAAGAGCAGGGAAAGAGTACACCAAGAGCACTCCCATAACAATTTCTACCTTCAAATGACCATGAAAAGGTACCTCGAACCAACTAGTACTAACCCACTAAGCACAGAGTAACTTGCAACTTAATCATGGTTTAGTCGCCTAAGAGTCACTCTAAATGTAGAAGTGTTTTTAATCATGGTAACTGTAAAAGTGGCTTGTAATTCCTATTTATACCCAAGGTAAATGCAAGTTACCTCCCTTTTCCTGCATACTTCAAAACAGGCAAACCTCTAGACTCCAGGCCTGGGGGTTCCATGTGACCATACCTTCTTGTGAGAAGAAGACATCATTGCAGAGAATCTTGGAGTCCAGAATCTGGCTCTAGAAAGAACAACCAACTCTAGGAATGAGTCCTAGAGACACGAAAGACAAAAGAAAAAATAAAATAGACCTCATAGGAGGGAAGACCTGGAGGAGAAACAAAAGAAAAATAAAGACAAAGAAAACAAGGAAAGAGCGAAAAGAGGAAAGATGGGACCCAACATTTTGCACACAAAATGTAGGGATAGGCATGCAAGGAATAACAAATGGTGACTATCTGGGATGAATGCCTTAGTACATTTGAGAACCATAGAATCTTTGGTTAGCAAAACTGGAATCAATCATTACTCGGAGCATCCTGTCTAAGAGGCATGAAGCATTTGAGAAAATCTGGCTCATACATGATTCAATCCATGGTCTTTCATCAGTTGTGAAGTGTGTGCTTTGGAAGAAAATCAAGATGATGAACTTTGGGAGAAGCAAAGAAGAGGCACTAAATATACCGATCCAAATTTATCAAATTTTCTAGTTTCCCTTGGGTACCAGAGTTTCTCTATCCTTTTTCCTTATCATTTTATTCCTTTCTGGATGGGAGGGAAGTACTCCTTTCACCATTAAGCTTAAGCTTAGCTAATTTTAATGGTGGTACTTCTTTCACCCTTCCATCCATCTCAATTTTATAAATAGGGAAGAAACTCTAGACCCGCGAAGAATTTTAAAAGTTCAGACTTGGGCCAACAAACTAGTGCGACTGATCTACTCTTAGTATGTCTGATTACTTGTTCCTTTGATTTTTATTTAACTGATTTCCAGACTTCTTGGGATGAACCCGATGAAGACTACCCATAGCCTTTTTCCAAACTTACAATAACTCTAGAGACTAGACCAATTGCACCATTCTAACAATAGATTCCAAGTTCACCATAATGCAGAAGGTACCATCTCGGAGACTAGATGTTATGTGAAGCATACCAGCCTACAAAAAGGGGGAGAAAAACATTGGGAGCCTAGAAAAGAAAATAAAGAAAACCAAGAGAACAACACAAAAATAAAAGGAGAGGTCCCGAAGGACAGCCAAAAAATCTACTTACAAGTTACCCAAAACAGGGCACCGGGAAAGATATTTACAAGAAAGAAGAATATACACATACTACAACTCTGGATAAACCTACCTCATTCAAAATAATGCTTGAGGAACTGTCTATTGATAGGCATTGGGATGGGTTCCCCAGTCATGTTTTAGAATACTTCAGGGATAACTAAGAGGAGGGGGGGTGAATCAATTATCAACAACTTTAAATCTTTATCTTAAACTTATTAATCCAGATTGATACAAAGTAAATGCACATATAGATAACACATTACACAACACATAAATTTGGTTATGGGGAAACCAAATGGTAAAAACCCCGGTGGGAATTAGTACCCACAAAGAACTATACTATTTATAGTGATCCCTGTTAAAATATCTTCCAACCCTGTTAGGAGTTATACATTACAATGCAGTAGTATAGTGACCTAGTTAAGGGTCGGACCCTTTTAGGAGTCTTTTACAATAACCCTATTAGGGGTGGAGGATTCACTGTCTAAGTGCTGAAGGCTACAACCTTCTGGTTATTTGATACACACTGTATCAACAAGGTGAACTACTATTTGTGAGACTTCTTGTCTGATCAGTTCCTTTTGTGCACCGATGCTTTAACCTCTTCTAAAGAACTACAACAAACTTCTCTATATTATGAAAGCTTCAACTTTAATATCTATATTATCAACATATGATAAATATAGCTCTGCTGCTTTAACACTCTGCTTTGTTTTTCTAATCTCTGGCTTTTGCAACTCTTCTTATTACAAATGACCTTCTATAAGTACATACACCAAGTATGAGATCATGGGACCTATAGGATAACTCTTCTTAACATCCTTGTCAGCTCTACTAAGCGCGCAAGAATAATTACAACCATGCAAGTACTAACTAAATAGACATGTCACTTCACTAAGTCAGCTTCACAAAATTGACCATAACATTGAAATATTCTTGAAACACATTTGGCGCATTTCTATTAATATCAAAAACTCATAACTCATCATGAATATACACACACATATCTTGAAGATAGTCGCAACTCAATCAACATGTTACATACGTCGGCCTTAAACTGTTATTCCTCTATAACTGTAACCATGAATAACAGAATTACATATCTTTACTGAAACTTCATATCTGGGTCTGCGTGTATGAACATAGCATAGTAAACATGTCAACAACATGTATCTATCCACACTAGTCTTTAGGTCATCATATGGATAAGTACATACAGAAGTACTATTGTGTATTATATGTTGTCATCAATGACAAACATACAATCAATCAATTGTTCAGAATCAAATCTCCAACAATCTCCCTCTTTGGCATTGATGGTAGCATATGATAAAAACAACTTCTATTCATGGTGTCTTCTTTCTTTTACAATCTTCTCAATATCCTCATCAAAGATTCATCTACACTGCTATAGTTACTTAGACTATGTATACTCTCCCAGAGTATTAGATCCTTGTATGTGTACTTTGTTTATCTCTTTGTTTGTGTTCCTTGTTTTTAGTACATACTCCCCCATTGACATCAGTGGCAAAGGGTGCCATAAACCATTATGCACAGGTACTACTATAGAAGTAGAGTAGTCAACCATTCATCAGTCACACAGGACTAATGTACTTGCTGCTTTTTCTAATCAGACTTAGGAGAGGGAATGAATCCCAACTTCTCCCTTAGATACTCAAAAGTATCCTTTGCTAAAGGCTTCATGAAATTTTTTGCTAACTGATCTTTTGTGCTTACATAATCCAATGTCACTTCCTTGTCTACAACTTTTTCTCTTAGAAAATGATACTTGATCTCTATGTGTTTTGTCTTTGCATGCATCACAGGGTTCTTAGACATGTTAATAGTACTGGTGTTGTCATAGTGAATAAAAATAGGATAGTCAACCTGATTACCAAAGTCTTTAACCATCTACTTGATCCAAACAATTGTTGTACAATTCAGTGCTGCTGCAACATATTTTGCCTCTGCCGTTGACTGAGAAATATAGTTTTGCTTCTTGCTTGTCCAGAATACCAACCTTTCTCCAAGAAATACTTCTCCTCCTGAAGTGCTCTTCGTGTCATCAATACAACCTACCCATTCTGCATCAGTATACACATGAAGTTGTGTATTCTCTGATTTAGGATACCATAAACCATAGTCTATAGTTCCCTTAAGATATCTAAATATCCTTTTGATTTCCATTAGGTGATTATGCTTGGGTTCAATTGAAAATATTCCAACAATTCCAACTGCATTAGATATGTCAGGTCTTGATTGAGTTAGATAAATAAGCTTTCCAATCATAGATTTGTACAATGTTTTATCAACTACTATGGAGTCATCATCTTTTGAAAGTTTACTTCCTATGATCATAGGAGTGCATGCTAGCTTGCAATCCTCTATCTTGAAGGTTTTCAATATTTCCTTTATCTGTCTATTTTACATTTAATCCCAAAAAGTATTTTATAGGACCAATCATACTCATTTCAAATTCATTCTACATTTCTTTTGCAAATGCTATACTAAGCTTGTCATTACCTCCAAAGATAATGTCATCAAAAAATATGGCAACTAATAGTAATCCATCAGGTGTTTCTCTTATGAACAATTTGCAATCTGCTGCTCCTTTCTTGAATCCAATCTTGGTGAGATAACCACCTAGTCTCTCATACCACACTCTTGGGGCCTATTTAAGTCCATAAAGTGCTTTCTTTAGTCTGCATACCATGTTTGGTCTATCTGAAAGGTTAAATCCTTCAGGCTATTCTATGTAGACTTCTTCTTTTAAGTCACCATTCAAAAAGGCTGATTTGACATCCATTTGATAAAATTTAAAGTATTTTAATGTTGCATATGCCAAAAATAATTTTATGGCTTCCAAATCTGCTCACAGGGGAAAATGTATCAGTGTAGTCTATTCCTTCTCTTAGTGCATATCCTTTACATACTAATCTTGCTTTGTTTCTTATTATTGTACCTTCTTCATTCATTTTGTTTCTGAAAATCCACTTTGTTCCAATTACATTTTTATCACTTGGTCTAGGAACCAATTCCCATGTGTCATTCTTGATTATCTGATCTAGTTCTTCTTTCATTACATTTTTCCAATCAGAATCATTACAAGCATCTTCAACACTTAAAGGTTCAATCTATGAGAGTAAACATACCTCTTCATCCATTGTTAGATTCTTTGCTTTTGATCTGGTCAAAACACTGCTGCTCTGATCTCTAATGATATCATTTTTAGAGTGGTATCTAGATGTAAAATTAGGAACCTTAGGTGTGACATCTTCCTCTGTAATCTATGGTTCTTCATTACATGAATCAGGGTCATTGCATGAGACATCAATGCAATCAAACATTTCTTCAATCATAGTATCTTTACTGTTAGGTCTAGGCTCTTCTTTAATCAAAGGTGCATAATCATAGTACCTCTCTTGAATCATAAAATTCTCATCAATCTTAACATGTGTGCTTTCAATTATCTTCTTTAATCTCAATTTGAAACATCTGTAAGCTTTGCTTTTTGTAAAGTAACCAAGAAAAATACCTTCATCACTTCTAGCATCAAACTTGCCAATACTCTCATCTCTCTTGATGTAGCACTTGCTGCCAAATATTCTGAAGTATTTTACTATAGGTACATTACCAAACCATAGTTCATAGGGTGTCATTTCCACCCCTGGTCTCAATTGGGTTCTATTGATAGTATATACTGCTGTGTTCACTGCATCTCTCCAATAGGTGTGCACAACTTTTCCTTCAATCATCATGGTGCATGCTATATCCAATATAATCTTGTTAGTCCTTTCTGTAATTCCATTTATCTGAGGTGTTCTAGGGGCACTCAACTACCTTTTTATTCCATGTTGTTCACAGTAGTCATAAAACTGTTCAGAGGTGAATTCTCCTCCTCTATCTGATCTTAAACATTTTATTTTTAGTCCATATTCATTCTCAACCTTAGCTTTGAATATTTTGAACTTCTCAAAGGCTTCTAACTTTTCTTTTAAGAATGCAACCCACATCATCCTAGAAAAATCATCAACAAACAAAATAAAGTACCTTTCACCATAGTATGATCTTGTTTGAGTAGGACCGCTTAAATCTGTATGCACTAAGTCCAACTTGTTTTTAGCTGAGGTCTGCTTGCTTCTAAATGAACTCCTTACATGTTTACCTGTTACCCAAAATTCCCCATCCTATGTTTTTCTGGCCTTTTTTGTGTTTCCCGCCAAAATGGTCATGCCTCCCTTTTCAAAAACTCAGACCTTATGTCAATCAAGTTAAAAAATTTTGCTCAAGTTTTAAGTTGCGCGACTGCGCGACGAGCTGCCAATCACGGTCATCGCTCAGTCGCAACCTATCCCTACATAGGTCCATTTCCCTCCTTACTGCACGACGAGCTAAGGATTATGTCATCACACAATCGCGATCAGTTTAAGTCAGGTCATTCTTACCTTGCAACCAAGCGGGTCAAATTTTTCAATGCCTCGTCGCGCAGTCGCGATGTCTATGTTATGTCGGGTTCCTAGCTCGCGAGTGTGCAATGAGCAAGAATAGGGGCTCATCGCTCGGTCGCTGAGAAAAGAACATGAAAGAGAAACAGGTTGCGAGTGTGCGACCGGAAAAGGAGGCTCCTCATCGCTCAGTCGCTGAGCAAAAGGGAGAAAAAGATAGTTGCTCGCGAGTGTGCGACGAGTAAAAAGTAGGACTCGGTCGCTCACTCACTGAGCAATGGACACAAAGGAAAAACAACCTGCAGGTGTGCGACCGAAGGAAATAAAAGGATGTCTCTCAGTCACCAAGAAAAAAGATAAAAGAAAAAAGGCTCACGACTGCGCGATCAAGAAAAGACAAGTGCTCGTCGCTCTGTCGCCAGACATTGCAGACAAAGAAGGATATGCTCGTGACTGAGCGATTGATGAAGAGATTGAGCTCGTCGCCTGCTCGCCCAGAAAGTAAAGTAACGAGAGGGTTACTAATGAGTACGTGATCACAGAAAAGGTGATGAATAAAGAGCTCATCGCGCACTTGTGCATAAAATGAAAGACAGAGTAAAGTCTGGGCGACTGTGCAACGCAGGAATAATGAAAAGGAAAGAGCATTGGCGCTCAGTCGCTAAAAGGGAAGCATTATAAGGATGTAGCTCGCGACTGAGTGATTAGCAAGAGAAAAGAGCTCGTTGCGCACTCGTGCACGAAACAGAAACAGAGTATGGGAGGCTGCGAGTAAGCGACAAAGCAGAGATGATTTGTTCATTTTGCAGGGATTTCCAGATTTGATCAGAGTATGCTAATTACAAGATTATGCAAGAGGTAGTCAGCTGATATCTGTTTAGATCAGATCTTCTCGAAAGGAAAAGAATCAGATATTTTGCGAAAAATTAGATTTTCGGGGGATCAGAGCATATAGTTGACAGGTCTGCAGAGTAGTTATTGAATTTCAAAGACTTTTGCGACTCTTCTAGAGGGATATGACCGCTTCTACAGAGGAGCATTTATGTTGATATTTTGAGGGGATGACTTTCAGGGGTGAAGCGGTGGCTAAATAGGAAAAGATTTGATCAGGAAGTTATTGCTAAAGGATGCAGTTGGATTCAAAGTTGTATAAATATGAGTTGAAGACTCATCTTGTAAGTGTTGGAAGAATGTGGAAGGCATGCTTTGTTAGCAACTTTCTGATACTTGTAGTATTTTTTTCTCCTGTGTCTATTCTTTCATCCATCTACTTCTCTTCTGGTTCTATGACAGCTTGCTGTTATTGTAATTACCTTGTGCCTCATTCTGTGTAATTCATGTTTATCCTCTTTTGCAATCAATAACTGTGTAAATGTTTTACCCCTTATTGATCAAGCTGATTCTGGTTCATTGTGTGTTGTGTCTATTTCGCTTGGATTACTGTATTGTGAAGTTTTTTCTCTTCCCTTGTAGTAATTTTAGTCTCTGACCTTCACATGTTTGCTAAGAATCATGTGGTAGAAGTTGTGTTAGTTGAGTTATATGGATGTGTAGTGCAGCTCCAAGGCAGAAGAAAGTAGGCCCTAT
>MU225244.1:2261524-2277442 GCA_018584345.1 Thuja plicata
TGTGTCAACTGGTCTTGCAATGCTTGGTAGGTCTCTAACTACCTTGACATTACTGATCTTTACTATATTGTCAAAATTGATATGACATAGTCTCTTGTGCCATAACCAACTATCATCTACTTTTGCAGCAAAACAAATTACATATGAATTGAGTTGAAAAACATTACCTTTTATTTTAGAGCCTGATGTAATCATGTCTCCATCCTTGTTGTTAATGATGCACTTATTGTCTTTGAAATCCAAATGATAACCTTTATCAAGTAGCTGTCCAACACTCAATAGATTATGGTGCAAACCATCAACATATAGAACATCACCTGTCTTATTCTTTCCATCCAAGGTGATGGATCCTCTGCCTATGATAGGTTTAGGAGTGTTATCTCCAAATCTAACCATACCTCCTTTGTATTTGTTTAGATGAACAAATCTATCTTTGTCACCTGTCATGTGGTGTGAGCATCCATTGTCAATGATCCAATCAGTTCTGACATCTGCTTTGGAAATTAAGGCTAATTCTTGTTCTTCTTCTTTATTTACAATCTCCATTTCTTCAAGCTACCTTTTCGTGTCTTTAAGGGCAACGAATCCAATTTCATCTTCTCCTGAATCTTCATCATTTACACCTTCTTTAGCATGGTAACATTCCTTCCTATATTTAGGTTTGTAATGAGATCTAAACTTCTTGACTCTTATGGGATACTTAGTTGCAAAGTGACCAATCTTATTACATGAAAAACACTTGAATAGAAGTTGTCCTTCATACTTTCCTTTTCCTTTCTTTTCTCTTTTAGCAATCGTGGCAATTATTTCTTCTAGTTCTACATTAGTTTCTTCATTCTCATTATGACTAGAGATGTGTGAGGATTTCTTACCATGGATTGAAGCTTTGAAGGTTGTTTCATTCTTAGGTTCAGTCTTCAATCTTGATATCTCAAATGCAGAGATTTTGCTGATCAAAGTCACTCTCTTGATGTTTTGTGAGAATTGCATAGTTTCCTCTAGAATGCTGATCTTGTTTTCATACTCTAATGTCAAAGTAGTTAAAAATTTATCCATTATATCTTCTTCTAAAATTTCTCCTCCATTTTTTCTGATTCCACATACTACTTCATTTATGCTCTAATTATAAGCTCTAATGTTTTGTTCAGGTAACATCTCAATGCTATTGTATTTCTTCTTCCATGTCTTTCTGCATGCATTCTTTGGTTGAACATCTCCTTCAAACATGTCTTCTAAATACTTCCATCTGGTATATGCTTTGTCAATCTTCTCTATTTTGGAAAATTCACTATTAGATAAGGTGTTGATTAGGGCTTCTTTGGAAATTGCATTATTGGTAAATGTTTCCTTTTGTCTATTGGTAGCATCCTCCTTTGCAAGGTCTTTCAGAGATGGAATTACAACCTCTTGTCTAGCAATTTCAAAGATCTCAAAGTCAACACATTGTAGATGTGTTATCATTTTGTTCTTCCAATCCAGATAGTTCTCTCCATCGAATTTAGGGTTCTCTTTTCTAAAGTATGCCATCTGATCTACCTTAAGCTATTAGGCTTTCTCTCCAAGGCACTTGGCTCTGATACCAATTGTTAGAATACTTCAGGGATAACTGAGATGGGGGGTGAATTAGTTATCAACAACTTTAAATCTTTATCTTAAACTTATTAATCCAGATTGATACAAAGTAAATGCACATATAGATAACACATTACACAACACATAAATTTGGTTACAGGGAAACCAAATGGTAAAAACCCCATTGAGAATCAGTACCCATAAGGAACTATACTGTTTATAGTGATCCCTGTTAAAAGATCTTCCAACCCTATTAGGAGTATTTTACAATAACCCTGTTGGAGGACTCGCTGTCCAGGTGGTGAAGGCTACAACCTTCTGGTTATTTGATACACACTGTATCAACAAGGTGAACTGCTGTTTGTGACACTGCTTATTTGATCAGTTCCTTTTCTGCACTGATGCTTTAACCTCGTGTAAAGCACTACAACAATCTTCTCTATATTCTAAAAGCTTCAACTTCAATATCTATATTATCAACATATGATAAATATAGCTTTGTTGCTTTAACACTCTGCTATGCTTTTCTAATCTCTGGCTTTCGCAACTCTTCTTATTACAAATGACCTTCTATAAGTACATACACCAAGTATGAGATCATGGGACCTGTAGGACAACTCTTCTTAACATCCTTGTCAACTCTACTAAGCACGCAAGCATAATTACAACTGCACAAGTACTAACTGAATAGACGCATCACTTCACTAAGTCGGCTTCACCAAATTGCCCATAACATTGCAATCTTCTTGAAACACATTTGGCACATTTAGATTAATATCAAAAACTCATAACTCATCATGAATATACACACACATATCCTAAAGATAGGCGCAACTCGATCAACACATTACATACATTGGCCTTAAATCGTTATTCCTCCAGAACTGTAACTATCAATAACAGAATTACATATCTTTACTAAAAATTCATATCTGGGTCTGCATGTATGAACATAGCATATTAAACATGTCAACAACATGTATCTATCCACGCTGGTCTTCATGTCATCATATGGATAAGTACATAGAGAAGTACTGATGTGTATTATATGTTGTCATCAATGACAAATATACAATCAATCAACTGTTCAAAATCAAATCTCCAACATCATGGTACTAAGGTGATAGGTATTTTCCTTGTAGATCTCTGAGATCAAATATGGTCCGAGCCAGAGCCATTGGAATTTGGTGTGTTTTCCTTTGTTTTTCTGGGCTTTATCCCACAAGAGGACCAAGTCTGAAATATGAAAGGCCTTATACTAGGCTCTTCGGTTAAACCATCATTTCACCACTGCTTTGTGACATGCAAAATGTTCAACGGTTGCATCTCTTTGTTCTTCCATTCACACCAGATTTAGGAGCCGAACCTCCACAATATTGTCTCGATTGCTGAATTCCTGCATAAACAGTAAAACTATGATTTGTAGGATAATGGGGAACACTGGGTTCTGGCCGTAAACCAGATGGAATGGGGATGTCCCCAGGGCAGCCTTAATGCGAATACAATTTTCCTAAAGAGAAAATATTAGCTTTTGGTGCCAGTCTCAGGGATTCTATTCTAATAGGTGTTTGATCACTTCAAGAAAAATTTTGTTGGTTGATTCAGCCACACCATTCCATTGGGGGTAATAGTTGCTAGAAAACTTTAGAGCTATCCTCCTATCATAGGTCCATTCAAGTAATTGTGCCAAAGAAAATGCTGGCCCATTGTCACACACTATAGCAAAGGGCATTTTGAATCTTGTGACAATGTTTTCTTCCAGGAATGTTATAACTCTGTATGTCCTATTGTTTTTACAAGGTATTGCTTAAGACCACTGAGTGCAATAATCAGTAGCTATCAAGATGTACTGGTGGTTGGTAGACAAGTTGGGGTTGATTTCCCTGATGAAGTCAAATGCCCATTGGGTGAAAGGTCTAGCTTCTAAAATCGGCTGCAAAGGCATAGCCAGATTACGCTCACGATGTGCCGCAGTTTGGCAAGTATGGCACTTTTGGACATGAGTATAGACATCTTTGAAAATACAGGGCCAATAGTATCTAGCCCAAAGGATCTGATGGGAAATGGCATCAACTGAGCCATGCCTGGTTCCAAACTTCTTGTGAAATTCTTTGATTATTTTTCACCTTGCTCCGAAGAATATAATGCTAGAATTTCTTCACAGCGTGAAGAAGGGCAAAGGCCTACTTTTCCAAGGGAGAATACTGGACTTCAGTGTTCTTGAAGGGGGAGCTCATGAAAGCTATTGGTTGTTCTTCCCCTTTGACCTTTTTGGTCAAAAATATCGTAGCAGAATGCGGTGAAGCAGAAGAATAGATGTAGAAAGGGAGGGAGTAGTCTAGACTAGCCAGAACTGGTGCCTTCATTATCGTCTATTTAATTTGGGTGAATGCCCATTTTGCTTCAGGAATCCACTCAATTTTTGTATCTTTCTTCATCATTTCATTGAGTGGCTTTATGATCTCAGTGAATCTAGTGATGAACCATCGGACAAATTTGATCTTTCCAAAGAAAGACCTCATTGCCTTCTTGCTAGCGGGCATTTGTAGGTTTAGCAGTGCTTCACTTCTCTCAAGGTCAATGGATATTCCCTTCTTAGAGATAATATGCCCGAGTAATTTTCCTTTAGTAACCCTAAATATACATTTCTTAGGGTTAAGGGATATTCCATACCATCGACATCTCTCACAAATCTATGCGAGGTGGGCGAAATGATCATGCCTATCCCAGGAAAAGATGGTCAAATAATCCATATAGATGATTATGCACCAGTTCACAAGGCCCTCGAACGCAATGTCCATGGCCTTTTGAAAGGTGGCCCCTGCGTTAATCAAGCAAAAGGGCATTCTCTGATAGGCAAACATTCCCCTCTTGGTGGTAAACACCGTTTTGTCTCTATCCTCATATTTAACCATGACCAGGTTATATCAAGAGTACCCATCTAAGAAGGACATCATTTGTGATCTGTTCATTATTTGTAATACCTCATCTAGCAAGGGGAGAGGGTGATTGTCTTTCTTGGAGGTTTTGTTCAAATTTTATAAATCCACACAAAGGCAGATTTCACCGCTTTTCTTCCTCACATAGACTAGGTTGGCCACCCACATAGTGTGCCAGATGGGAAATATTATTCATGATGATAATAGTTTTTGAACCTCCTGATAAATCAAAGGTTTAATCATGGGGTTGACCGGTCATTGCTTTTGCCAGAAAATCTTAGCATCAGGTTTGAGCAGGATGGTATGAGTCATAATGGATGTATCATAGGTTTTCAAATCCTCATACCCCCATGCAATTACATCTATGTATTCTTGAAGAACCACGATAATCTTCTCCTTCTCCTCAGGGGAGCAGGAGGTGCCAATGTGTATCATTTTCTTTTCACTGGGGTGGCTTTCTCAAATTTTCCCCACTCAGAGGAGGATGATATCTTTTCTTGGCCCCAAGGGTCTGAGTCAAAGATTCATTCAAGTGCCACCATCCCTTTCGAAATGGTGTTGGTTGGTAGGTCCATGATCCCATCATCTTTATTACCCTGTCCAATATCTTCATGATCTCTCTCTTCCACTATCTGCTCCTCAAAGCCACCAACATTGGCCATGAATTCTAGGATATGTTGATCATCCTCAAAGACCTAAAAATGGGTGACATTGTCTATAATGGATGGGGTGCAGATCATCTCAACAGAAAATCTCTGGAGTCATGAGCCGACCATGGGCTCAAGTGTGCTGCCAGAAATGAAAAGGGCATTCGGGACATAATTTCATTTCTAGGGAATAAGGTCAATACCAAAGGCATCAAAATCCTCAATAAGACTCCATGCCCAGTTACGGTATATAACATACATTTTGTCATGACATGTGTATTGACTCCAAACTTATTTAACAATCAACTCTAAATCACCTAGGGACCAGAGGCGAGTGATTCCTTTCCTTAGTGAAAATAAGAGTCCAAGGACCAAAGCCTCATACTCTGTGACATTGTTCATGCAGTTGAATTGCAGCCTATAGGATGTGAGGAAGGATTTCTCCCATGAGTTGATTAAATCCACTCTAGCCCCATAGCCCTATTTGGATTGGGACCCGTCAAACTTAAGGGTCCACAAGTCATCATTTTCTATCTGGGGCTAGGAAGATGAAGTGGGTTTTGGATTATTCTTGGGAGGTTGGGAGGAGTTTCCTCCAGCGCTGATTGTATGTGGGTGAAGTTTGTCTCCAGAGGAATCTTTGGTTGGGATTCCCAGACATGTGGCATCGAAAAGACGCTGCCAGTGGGAGCACTAGGTCCCAAAGAATCAGGTGTCTGTTCTTTCCTCCAGAGGGCATTGATGTGTCAGGTAGAAATGGGTAGGCATGGTTCACACTCTAGCTTTGAATGTTTCTAGAAATGCACTCGGCACCAAGTGTTAGACAAGAGTGTGGCAGGAGTCGCTATAGCACCCTGAGAGTTAACCTCAACCCTTAATTTTTCTTCCGGGTCCCGAGTTCTCTACAGGACTATGGGATCCTCCTCAAGGGTGAAATTGAATGTTAAGATCTCAAGGGGTTGGTACACCCCAGGGGAAGTCTTAGAGAATAGGACCTCATTCACCCTCCCAACTTTGGTGAGGGCCTGTCTCATCTGGGGCTCACTTTTTACCTGAATATTGTTAGATTCTCCTTCCCAGGGGAGCCATAAGTGGGAGAAGTCAGTCAAGAAGTATACATTCGGGGACTTGGACCAATTGTGACTTAACAACATCCCATAGGTCTCAGGGATATCCATCACTTGGATGTCAATTCTACTGGCTATCTTGGAGTCCTAGATGATTTAAATCTAGACATTCTTTAGTTCACCCACCATTTTTACATTAGTTTTATCCAGTTGGATTACTGCACCTTTAGATGGGGTGGGTCAGATTCTGAGCTTCTGGCATATGGATAAAGACATGATGTTTCCCGAAGCCCCAGAATCTACTAGGTAGTTGTGTATATTCTTTCCTTGTATGTTCAGGCCTAGAAAGAAGCATGATCTTTAGTGTTTCCCTGAAAGACAACCGCATTGGCTTCTTCAAAAGAGAGTCTTGGGTGGGCACTTGACGGCTTTCGGGTTTCCCAAAAGCTTCAGAAGGGACTTCTTCTACTTGGGACAGTTGAGTAAAACCTCCATCAAGGTCATGGAGGTGGTGGTCTATTCTAACACCTTCATGATGTCAAACCTTCCTCTTGGGAATTGGTGGCTTCCCTCAACCGGGTCCTTAGCTTGGTTAGAACCAGAACCTTTTGGAGGGATAGACCGATCGGTCATGTTGTCCTAGGGATGAGTGTCCTTGGGAGGTGTGAGCATGTAAACTATTCCTTTACTAGTAGTTTGGGTCCTTCTTCATCTTCTTTATCTACTCTGAAGAAGATGGTCTCATAGGTGAAGGCACCGTGAGTGGGCTCTTGTATAGGAGGTTCTAGGGGAGTAGGATCAGAATCTTGTTGTTTGTCCAGTTGGGAAATAATGATGACCTTCTCTAGCATGGCATAGTTTACCTCATTGTGGGATCTTGTGTCATGCAATCTACACCAAATGGTCATGGGATAGAAGTCTATGAGTGACATGAAATGGGACAGTCCAGCACCACTCTAATTGGTGTTTTGGTTTGGAGGCAAACCTTCAGTGTTAAAATGGTTACTCCATTGTTGTTGGTTGGGCTGAGGCCTGTTATTGTAGTCTCTTCCTCCGACATTGTTGTTTTTTTGGCCAGAGAAAATATGTCCTCTCTGGGAATTGGAATTCTGGGGTGCGTAGAACCCTGTCTTCAGTTAACCCATGTCCATAGTCAGTCTAGACAACATTTTTCAGAGGGATTCAACCTCGGTGGTCAACTGGGTGTTCGCATCATAATGTGATGGTTGTTGTTGTTGGTTCCCTGGGAAAATGACAACATTTTCTGGAGTCAAGGGTAGCAATCCCCCATCCATGGATGACTAGAAGAAAGGCACTCCGGGAGGTTGTGTCTGTGGTTGTTGTATTTGTTGTTGCTGGTTCTAGGGAAAAGATTCTAGACCCAGTGTTGTCTGAACTTGCGAGGGGTACACATATTGGGCATTCTGGTTTGTTAGCAGTGGTGGGGGATTCATGGCCATCACAGGGGAACCCATTTCCTAATTGGGGTTATATCCCCCAACTTAAGAAGTTCCATCGGGTATCATGTTAAATGGCATGCTCTTCCCAAACCCTCCTGGGGATTTGTTAAGACCACGTGACAACTCTAAGGCTAGGTTGTAAACCTTCGCCAATGTATCCCAGTCACCGATGGTGGTAGTTCTCTAGAGGAGAGTGGAAATGAAGGGGTCCATCATGTTGATATAGGTTTGGATAGTTACATCCATAGATGGGATGAAGGGACCCGTGCACCACTTTAAGGTGCATTGAAACTGGTGGTTAAATGATGCAAGGGGTTCATTCAGTTCCTTCTTAATAGAAATGAACTGGCTATAGGACCATGCTGGGTCTACATGTATGCGAAAGATAGCCAAGAATGCATCCTCCATGTCCTACGAACTGTTGATGGAGTCAGCAAAAAGGTTAAGGTACCAGTTCAGTTCATTATGTCCCAAGGATAGAGGGAACATCTGGGTCATAATGTGTTGATGTTGGATCTAGTGTTGATTCATGGAATCTTCGTATGCCTACATATGATCTTCTACAGTTCGCAAGCCAAATTGGTCATATCGGGGACAAATCTTTTTTTGATTCGAAGGTAAATCGTTGGCTGCACCGGGAAAAGTTCCCATTGGCGACCCAGTATGTCCAAGATACACAGCCATTGGGGGTGTTGGATTTTGACTAGGTTGAGCACTAATTCCAGGGATCGTCTGGGGGACTTGGGTATTCTCTAGTATGCTAGATTCCCAGACAATGGTGGCTAACTTGGCTTTTGGGGTCCATTTCTTTCAAGTGAGAAGCTTGAGTTTGACAAACCGTTTGGGATTAGGAGTTGATCTAAGGACCCTTTCAAATCTAGCTGGTGAAAATGATCCAATCCCACTGAAGGCTTGACTCCTAAAACTATGGCTTGGGGAACCCTCAGGCGGTATAAAATCTGAATCCTCAAAGGGGGACAAGTCCATGCCCTCCTTCTAGCTCTAGTTTTTGTTGACAAGACATTGTGACCGGGTCCGCCAACAGAGGTAAGTTGTCACCGGGTACCTCAGAATCGACCAACAATGCCTTTAAAGGTTTTCTAGGGAAATTAGATTCCCTGGGCCTCCAAGAACGTGAGAGTTGGGTCTCGACAGTGTGGGGGCTCAGTTGGGAAATGTGACTTTTTGTTTGGGGGGGATAGCTAGTTAGCTTAACTCATCTTCTCCAGGGATTCAAGTAGGTGGGGTTTCCTACAAGCACACATTCACTTAACAAATAAACTTCAAAAGATACTGTAGAGTTAGAAAGATTTTATCTACCTATAATTATGCTAAACATTCAAAACATCAACAATGCCCTAACACACTACACTAAATACTAAAGAAATAAAGAACGATCAGCTCATATTTAATCAATAGAAAAGGAAAAGGAGGTCATTAATCTACTTGAAGTATGAGAGAAAAGGACATAAAGAACACAAAGCATAAAATATCATTAACTAGAGATCAAAATGCCAACAACTTCATTGAAAGAACTCTTCCTTCTTCATTAACATATCTTTCAGCAAGCACTAGTGCATATTACAATGGTGGCTCCAAGGGAGCATCTATCCATTGAAAACTTCTAACAACTAAGGAGCATTGAGCTCTGCAACTAAGAACTTAGAAAAACTAGATTGCTATTAATTGTGGACTGCAAAATCATCAATTTCGCTAACCCTTGGAATGAAGTTGGACTTATTATTTATACACAATATTTGACCTAAAACTTAACCTAGCTTATTTTACACTTTACAATATAATACCATTTTTGGTGGCCAGTACTACCTATGCCATGCTATAAAAGACCTCGGGACAGAAAAGGTCTAACATGTCAGAAGAATAAGACAAGAAAAGAGGAGTGGAAGAATCAGCCTCGACAAAAGAGATAGGAGGAGAAAGAAGAAATATGATCCCCCAGGGATCAAGGCTACACGCTTCATAAATGGGAGGGTGGCTCACTATCTCTGATGTGCCAGGTGTAACATTGAAGTGGCACCTTGGGAATACCATCTATCAAAAACCTCTTATCAAGCATATGTGCCTTGTTGTGGTTACCTACCTTCTAACAAACTTTATTAACTACCTCGAAAGTGACCGGTCGGCCTTGGGAACTGAGGCACAGGTCACTTAAAGAATACAAAAATGTGTGATGCAGGATTCCAAGATCCAGGAACTTGCATTCTGAAAGAATGAATGAATACACAAATACATCTTCTTTGGACTCCGAAGAACTTTATTGTTCCTTATGATTTTTTGTAGGCCTCTAGCACTTGGCCTATGCTTTCTTTATCTACATCTCTGATGTTGTCCCACTAGCTATGGACAACCTCCAATGCTTCTTCAACCTCTCCATCCCCGTTCCAGAATTCATCCACCATCTTGATGGCATCATGCGATTGGATCATTGTTTTGGACAATCTGGATAACCTGCCCTGATCAAAATCTCCGGCAGGCAGATACAAGGACTCCATCCACTCATCAAACTTGCTGAGGACATATTCCTCCAGGGTACACATTTCAATGGTGAAGGGTGTTAGAGTACTTCAGAGATAAATAAGAGGGGGGGTGAATCAGTTATCTACAACTTTAAATCTTTTGTACTTATTAATCCATATTGATACAAAGTAAATACACATTCAGATAACACATTACACAACACATTAATTTGGTTATGGGGAAACCAAATGGTAAAAACCCCGGTGGGAATTAGTACCCACAAAGAACTATACTATTTATAGTAATCCCTATTAAAAGATTCTTCAACCCTATTAGGAGTTGTACAATACAATGCAGTAGTATAGTTGACTTTGTTAAGGGCCAGACCCTGTTAGGAGTCTTTTATATGTAACCTTGTTAGGGGTGGATGACTCACTATCCAAGTGGTGAAGGCTACAACCTTCTGGTTATTTGATACACACTGTATCAACAAGATGAACTTTTTTTTGTGACATTGCTTGTCTGATCAGTTCCTTTTATGTGCCAATGCTTTAACCTCTTGTAAAGAAATATAACAATCTAATCTGTATTCTAAATGCTTCAACATAAACATCTATATTATCAACATATGGTAAATATAGCTTTGCTGCATCAACACTCTGCTCTGCTTTTCAATCTCTGGCTTTCACAACTCTTCTTGTCACAAATGACCTTCTATAAGTACATACTCCAAGTGTGAGATCATGGGACATATTAGAAAACTCTTCATAATATCTTTGTAAGCTCTACTAAGGATGCAAGCATAATTACAACTACGCAAGTCAATGTTGAACAAACGCGGTGCTTCACTAAGTCGGCTTCACCAATTTGACCATAACATTGTAATCTTCTTGAAACACGATTAGCGCATTTAAATTAATATCAAAAACTCATAACTAATCATGAATATACACACACA
Organism: Thuja plicata; assembly: GCA_018584345.1. Lineage (NCBI taxonomy): Eukaryota > Viridiplantae > Streptophyta > Pinopsida > Cupressales > Cupressaceae > Thuja > Thuja plicata. Next base: position 2,272,646 of record MU225244.1, read on the forward strand.
TATGCAAAAGATATGCGCAACTCAATTAACACATTGCATACATCGGCCTTAAACCATTAATCCTCCAGAACTGTAACCGTCAATAATAGAATTACATATCTTTACTAAAATATCATATATGAGTCTACGTGTATGAGAATAGCATAGTAAAAATGTCAAAAACATGTATCTATCCATGCTGGTCTTCATGTCATCATATGGATAAGTACATACAGAAGTACTGTTGTGTATTATATGTTTTCATCAATGAGAAACATACAATCATTCAACTTTTCAAAATCAAATCTCCAACATTCTCCCCCTATGCCATTGATGGCAACATATGGTGTCTTCTATTCATGGTGTCTTCTTTCTTTCATGGTGTCTTCTTTCTTTTACAATCTTCTCAATATCCTCAACAAATATTTGTATACACTGCTACAGTTTCATTTATTGTGTATTCTTTGAATACTCCCCCATTGTCATGCTTCCCTACTGTGTTCCTTTACTCCCCCATAGTATAAGCTCCTTGTATGTATTCCTTGTTTGTCTTGTTTTTAATGGTACATACTCCCCCATTGACATCAATGGCAAAGTGTGCCATAAACCATTCTACATAGGTACTACTCCAGAAGTAGAGTAGTCAGCCATTCATCAGTCACACGGGACTGATGTACTTGCTACTTTTTCTAATCAGACTTAAGAGAGGGAATGACTCCCAACTTCTCCCTTAGATACTCAAAAGTATCCTTTGCTAAAGGCCTTGTGAAAATGTGTGCTAGCTGATCTTTTGTGTTTACATAATCCAATGTCACTTCTTTGTCTGCAACTTTTTCTCTCAGAAAGTGATACTTGATCTCTATGTGTTTTGTCTTTGCATGCATTACAGGGTTCTTAGACATGTTAATAGTACTGGTGTTGTCACAGTGAATAACAATAGGATATTCAACCTAAATACCAAAGTCTTTAACTATCTGTTTGATCCAAACAATTATTGTATAATTCAGTGCTAGTGCAACATATTTTGCCTTTGTTGTTGACTAAGAAATACAATTTTTCTTCTTGCTTGTCCAAGATACCAGCTTTTCTCTGAGAAATACTGCTCCTCCTGAAGTACTCTTTCTGTCATCAATACAACCTGCCCAATCTGCATCAGTATACACATGAAGTAGTGTATTCTCTGATTTAGGATACCATAAACCATAGTCTATATTTCCCTTAAGAGATTTTAATATCCTTTTGATTTCCATTAAGTGATTGTTCTTGGGTTCAAGTGCAAATCTTATAACAATGCCAACTTCATTAGATATGTCAGGTCTAGATTGAGTTAGATAAATAAGCTTTCCAATCATAGATTTGTACAATGTTTTATCAACTGCTGTGGAGTCATCATCTTTTGAAAGTTTACTTCCTGTGATCATAGGAGTGCATACAGGCTTGCAATCCTCCATCTTGAAGGTTTTCAGTATTTCCTTCACATATTTTGACTGGTTAATGAATATTCCTTTGTCTGTTTGCTTTACATTCAATCCTAACAAGTATTTTATAGGACCAATCATACTCAATTCAAATTCATTATGCATTTCTTTTGCAAATGCTTTACTAAGCTTGTCATTACCTCCAAAGATAATGTCATTAATAAATATGGAAACTAATAGTAACCCATTAGGTGTTTCTCTTATGAACAAATTGTAATCTGTTGCTCCTTTCTTGAATCCAATCTTGGTGAGATATCCATCTAATCTTTCATACCACGCTCTTGGGGCCTGTTTGAGTCTATAGAGTGCTTTCTTCAGTCTGCATACCATGGCTGGTCTATCTGAAAGGTTAAATCCTTTAGGCTATTCTATGTAGACTTCTTTTAATTCACCATTCAAAAAGGTTGATTTGACATCCATTTGATAAACTTTAAAGTATTTTATTGTTGCATATGCCAAAAAAAATTTTATGGCTTCCAGTCTGCTCATAGGGGCAAATGTATCAGTGTAATCTATTCCTTCTTTCTGCACATATCCTTTACATACTAATCTTGCTTTGTTTCTTATTAGTGTACCTTCTTCATTCATTTTTTTTCTGAAAATCCACTTTGTTCTGATCACATTTGTATCACTTGGTCTAGGAAACAATTCCCATGTGTCATTCTTGATTATCTGATCTGGTTCTTCTTTCATTGTATTTTTCCAATCAAAATCATTACAACCATCTTCAACACTTACAGGTTCAATCTATGAAAGTAAACATACCTCTTCATCTACTGTTAGATTTTTTTCTTTTGATCTAGTTAAAACACTGCTGCTCTGATCTCCAATGTTATCATTTTTAGAGTGGTATCTGGATGTAAACTTAGGAACCTTAGGTGTGATTTCTTCCTCTGTAATTTGTGGTTCTTCATTGCTTGAATCAGGGTCATTGCATGATACATCAATGCAATCAAACATTTCTTCAATCATAGTATCTTTATTGTTAGGTCTAGATTCTTCTTCAATCAAAGGTGCATATTCATAGTACCTCTCTTGAATCATAAACTTCTCATCAATATTAACATGCATGATTTCAATTATCTTCTTTAATCTTAAATTGAAACATCTGTAAGCTTTTCTTTTTGTAGAGTAACCAAGAAAGATACCTTCATCACTCCTAGCATCAAACTTGCCAACACTGTCATCTCTCTTGATGTAGCATTTGTTGCCAAATATTCTGAAATATTTTACTGTGGGTACATTTCCAAACCAAAGTTCATAGGGTGTCTTGTCCATGCCTGGTCTCAATTGTGTTATGTTGATAGTATACACTATTTTGTTCACTGTATCTCTCCAATACGTGTGTGCCACTTTTCCTTCAATGATCATGGCGTGTGCTATATCAAGTATAATCCTATTTCTCCTTTCTATAATTCCATTTTTCTGAGGTGTTCTAGGGGCACTCAACTACCTTTTTATTCCATGTTCTTCACATTAGTCATAAAACTGGTCAGAGGTGAATTCTCCTCCTCTATCTGATCTTAAACATTTCAATTTTAGTCCAGATTCATTCTCAACCTTCGCTTTGAATATTTTGAACTTCTCAAAGGCTTCTGACTTCTCCTTTAAGAATGCAACCCACATCATCCTAGAAAAATCATCAACAAATAGAATAAAGTACCTTTCGATATAGTATGATCTTGTTTGAGTAGGACCGCATAAATCTATATGCACTAAGTCCAACTTGTTTTCAGTTGAGGTCTTCTTGCTTCTGAAGGAACTCCTTACATGTTTACCCATAACACATTCCATACAAATTGTGTCAACTAGTCTTGCAATGCTTGGTAGGTCTCTAACTACCTTGACGTTACTGATCTTTACTATATTATCAAAATTGATATAACAAAGTCTCTTGTGCCATAACCAACTATCATCCACCTTTGTAACAAAACAACTTACATCTGAATTAAGCTGAAAAAAATTACCTTTTGTTTTAGAGCCTGATGTAATCATGTCTCCATCCTTGTTGCTAATGATGCACTTGTTGTCTTTGAAATCCAAATGATAGCCTTTGTCAAGTAGCTGTCCAACACTCAGCAAGTTACGATGTAATCCATCAACATATAGAACATCATCTATCTTATTCTTTCCATCCAGGGTGATTGAACCTCTGCCTATGATAGGTTTAGGAGTGTTATCTCCAAATATAACCATACCACCTTTGTATTTGTCTAGATGAACAAATCTGTCTTTATCACCTGTCATATGATGTGAGCATCCACTGTCAATTATCCAATCAATTCTGACATCTGCTTTGGAAATTAAGGCTAATTCATGATCTTCTTCTTTATCTACAATGTCCATATCTTCAAGCAACCTTTCCATGTCTTTAAGAGAAACAAATCCAATTTCATCTTCTCCTAAATCTTCATCAGTTACACCTTCTTTAGCATGGTAACATTCCTTCCTATACCTAGGTTTGTAATCAGATCTGAAATTCTTGACTCTTGTGGGACACTTGGATGCAAAGTGGCCAATCTTATTACATGAAAAACACTTAAATGGAAGGTGTCCTTCATACTTTCCTTTTCCTTTCTTTTCTCTCTTAGCAATCATGGCAATTATCTCTTCTAGCTCTTCATCAGTTTCTTCATTCTCATTATGACTAGAGATGTGTGAGGATTTCTTACCATGGATTGAAGCTTTGAAGGTGGTTTCATTCTTAGGTTCATTCTTCAATCTTGATATTTCAAATGCAGAGAGTTTGCTGATCAAAGTCTCTCTCTTGAAGTCTTGTGAGAATTGGATAGTTTCCTCTAGAATACTAATCTTGTTTTCGTAGTCTGATGTCAAAGTGGTTAACAACTTATCCATTATATCTTCTAAAATTTCTCCTCCATTGTTTCTGATTCTAGATACTGCTTCATTTATCCTCTGATTATAAGTTCTAATGTTCTCTTCTGGTAACATCTCGAGACTGCTGTATTTCTTCTTCCATGTCTTCTTGCATGCATTCTTTGCTTGAACATATCCTTCAAACATGTCTTCTAAATACTTCCATATGATATGTGCTTTGTCAAACTTCTTGATCTCGGAAAATTCACTGTCAAATAAGGCACTAATTAGGGCTTCTTTGGAAATTGCATTATTGGTAAATGATTCCTTTTGTCTTCTAGTAGCATCATCCTTTGTAAGGTCTTTCAGAGATGGTATTTCAACCTCTTGTGTAGAAATCTCAAAGATCTCAAATCCAATGCACTGTAGATGTGTTACCATTTTGTTTTTCCAATCCAAATAGTTCTCTCCATCAAACTTAGGGTTGTCTTTTCTGAAGTATGCCATCTTGATCTACCTTAAG
>MU225244.1:2277492-2293519 GCA_018584345.1 Thuja plicata
GGTACTTGGCTCTAATACCAATTGTTAGAATACTTTAGAGATAACTGAGGGGGGGGGGGTGAATCAGTTATCTACAACTTTAAATCTTTTGTACTTATTAATCCAGATTGATACAAAGTAAATACACATTCAGATAACACATTACACAACACATCAATTTGGTCACAGGGAAACCAAATGGAAAAAACCCCAGTGGGAATTAGTACCCACAAAGAACTATACTATTTAGGAGTCTTTTTTATGTAACCCTATTAGGGGTGGAGGACTCACTTTCCAAGTGGTGAAGGCTACAACCTTCTGGTTATTTGATACACACTGTATCAACAAGATGAACTACTATTTGTGACACTGCTTGTCTGATCAATTCCTTTTATGCACCGATGCTTTAACCTCTTGTAAAGAAATATAAAAATCTAATATGTATTCTAAATGCTTCAACATAAAAATCTATATTATCAACATATTGTAAATATAGCTTTGCTGCATCAACACTCTGCTCTGCTTTTCAATCTCTGTCTTTTGCAACTCTTCTTGTCACAAATGACCTTCTATAAGTACATACTCCAACTGTGAGATCATGGGACCTGTTAGAAAACTTTTCATAATATCTTTGTCGGATCTACTAAGCGTGCAAGCATAATGACAACCGCACAAGTCAATGCTAAACAGATGCATCGCTTCACTAAGTCAGCTTCACCAATTTGACCATAACATTGTAATCTTCTTAAAACATGATTAGCATGTTTAGATTAATATCAACAACTCATAACTAATCATGAATATACACATGCATATGAAGAAGATACACACAATTCAATTAACACGTTGCATATGTCGACCTTAAACCGTTAATCCTCCAGAACTATAACCGTCAATAACAAAATTACATATCATTACTGAAATATCATATCTGAGTCTACGTGTATGAGCATAGCATAAAAACATGTCAAAAACATGTATCTATCCACGCTAGTCTTCATGTCATCATATGGATAAGTACATACAGAAGTACTGATGTGTATTATATGTTGTCATCAATGAAAAACATACAATCATTCAACTATTCAAAATCAAATCTCCAACAAAGGGATTGACTTGCGATACTCCAACCACAAATGCTTGAAATAAACCCAAGGAGTATTGGGCTACTGTCACTTTCTCTTTCAAGGCCTTAACCATTTCCTTGCATACCTCATCCCTGAGGACAATTCTGGAGTACTGGGCCTAGAGGGAATCATATGATTCATCTCCCAAAATTCCCACCTTTGAGGCAACTTCTTCTCCTATGTTGTAGATTTTTCTAGCATAGCCTTCCATTTGTCATACTTTGCTAAATACTGCTCCCATACAAGAGCAAAGCCCTTTGCTTGTCTAAGAAGAGAGTCAACCCAATAAAGGTCTAGAAGGGACACCGCTAGAAATTGTCTCATGGTGGTCACTTGCTCAGTGACCCACCCATCCATAGCTTGTGCTTTTTCTTCATGATTTATAGAGAATCCACATCGCCCTACACAAGCGGCAATCCAGAGGAAGGGGTTTTGGGGTGGGCCTCATACAAAGGTTATGTAAGTTTTGCCATAAGTGTGAAGAGATTGGAATTTGTCTCTCTTTCTTCCTTCAACTTTTGGCGTTGCTTGATGTATCTAGCCTCTATCATCTTTATGGCTTCTTTTAGTAAATCCAGCTCACCTTGTTTGTCTCTCCTCCCCAGTGCTACTTCTGTTATGTTTTAATATTCGGGCCTTATGGGTGCTACCTCTGCATCTGGTGGGGGTGTTGTGATGGTTGCAATTGTGCTACCTGTCAAACCAGTCTAGAGAGTATGGACGATGCGCACTTTCTTGGGCTTTTTAGCCTCTGCATTCCTGGCTATCATCTTGGCCAGTGATAGTGTAGCACCTGATGTCACCGTCGGGGTCTTCCTTTTCTTTGATTTGACCAGCCATTGGGGTGGCTGGGGTAGCTTTTCCATTAATTCTTGTTCATTGGGATTCCTTTCAGAATTAGGTGGTACATTCCCAGAATATGCATTATCTTTAGGCTCTTTCTCTCACTCTTGTTTTGGTTCCTCTTGTTCTTGTTCTTTTTCTTTTTCCTGTTCCCCAGATTCTTGAATTTTTTTTTCCATACTAGTGTCTTCTTTTGTATTATCTAGAACCTTTTCTCTGGTCTCAATATCACCTATATTTTCAAGGACCTCCTCATCCCCCCCGGTGTCAGACGATTCTATATTTTTATTGTCTGAGACTTCTTGATCCATCTGTTGCTACTCTTGGCCCTCATCGACCTCATCTATTGGAACATTCTCCTCCATCGGAGCATCCTCTAGAGGTGGGTGGGGTCTCTAGCCAAAATTTAACAAGGTGACTACCATTACTACCTCACCAAATGTGCTCTAGGGCACTTGATCACCCAGAGTAACCAAAGGTGTTTGGAGCGTGATGGTCGAGGGTATGGTTGATCCCATGGGTCTGGGCTCCTTGACTGTCGGTTGCATATCTATGTGTTTCCTTGGTGTGTCTTTGGTCTCCTGGACTAGTATCTCCTCCTCCTAAGGCCATGTTTGTACTTCTTCTCAAGTCTCTTCCTCTAATGTATACTTCTCTCCTGGGATTTCCTTTTCTATGAGGGTCTCTTCTTTACCCTGAGCTGCAATCTCCTCCACCGCATGACCTATACCCTGTTGGAGTTCCATGAGCTCCTTCACTGAGAAAGTGTCATCAAAATCATCATGCGGGGGCGAGGAGTCTGAAATATCTTCTAGTTTGGGAGAGTCCAAACTAACATCTGTTGGGGGCACATCTAGCATACCGAGACTGGCGGTTGTTCTTGGTGTAGGGGTCACCTTCTTCTTCTTCTTTCTCATCACCAGAGCCCCAATGTCCATAATACTAGTAGACTCCACCTCAGTGAAAGCTGTCTGCTCATCATTACCGCCAATGATGGGGATCCTGTTAGGCAAGCATATGCCATTGGAGCTACAAGGAGGTTGGAGGATACCTGCATACTTATTTGTTGGCTAGCCAAATTTTCCGATTCCATTTATTGATGTAAAGGAAAAGAGAAAGAGGGTGTTCCCATAGCACGTATGATGTCATATGAAAATTGGAGTTCTAAACAACCCCCTTCAGTTGCTTGTCTAGGTGGTTGGATATGAGGGCCGCCCAATTGAAAGTCTGACTACGAGTGGTGATGCAGTAAAAAAAGTAATACATCCAGGCTGAGAAATCCTGGGCATGGGGCAATCCAAAGATCTTGCGTAGAAATACAATACCTGCCTAGATGGGCTCTTTGAACTCTCCGTGGGGAATCTCCAACTTCATCCTCCTGCAATCCCTCTTTGGGATTTTTAGCCTATGGCTATTGATATGTTTCGCCGGGAAATAAGTTCAGTGCCCTTGAACTCTTGTAATGTTTGGAGCCAATTCCAGACAATGGATCCATTAAACTATGGGATCCCTAGCCCCGAGGTGAAATTTATTGCATCCAAGGTGATGATTGTTGTTGGGTACTGTAGTGGCCGAGGATCCAAAAGTAAGACGGTTTGAGTTGGTGTATTTTACAATGTTTCCAATTAGAGTATTAGCTCTAGTGATTGCACTGAACAAGGAAAGTTTGTCACCTTGATGATACCGGATGCGGCGATCTGAGTGGCCAGATTGTCTTCAGTGGCCTTGAGTTTGTAAATGGCTTGAATCAAGCCTTGCATTTTTTCTCAAGGCTCGGGCCCTGTGTTTGTTATTTCCTAAACTCTAGACTCTATCTTTGATCCCACAAGGACACCGTCCTTGGGATATTTGGAGGTCAAGGGCAACTTTGCCAACAACCTCTCGGCCTTGGTTTTGGTGGCCACTTGGGTGGATGTTGTAGGCAGATCTAGGCTAGAAGGAGGGGTGATCACTTCAAACATCTTTAATCAACTTGTTCACAACCTGCAAGACCAGAGAACCATTAGAACATGATATATATAAAAGAATATTAGAACTCCAGGGAAATCATCACCACCCTGCACTTGTTCAACAAGTGTTAGCATACATCAAAAAGTCCCAGAATACTTGTTATAAATGTGAATAGGACTTTGGGGGAAACCAAACCAAATGATAAAGGGGAAACATAGGAAAAGGAATTTCTTGGGACCCAGAGGTAGGATAATTTAGCTGTTGCCATGCCGATGTGACCAGTAAGAAACTATATTCAGCTGACGTGGGTTGGCATGTGGTAAGGCAACAAGTGACATAAAGGCATTAATGGTGACAAGTGGGCTGACACGGGGTAAAATATATGCCAGATGGGACATGGTTTGAATGCCCACTTGTGGGAAATTAATCCTGCAATTAAGGTGATGATATGGAGGAGAGAGAAATTTGTCATGGCTCGAACTAGTGAAGTGTTGAGTTTGAACTATGGTGACTCTGTCTTGATGAGCTCGGTCTCATTGGTGAAAATGCATGATAGAGCATGAGGAACTCATGAGCCCAAAAGGATATACATGATATATACATACATAAAAATATAGAGGGCCAAGGGTCGAAACACAAGACATAAGATATACAACATTTACAAGCTTTTACCAATTTATACAACTACGCATATATACACAAACCAGACTAAGATAGTATACATTATAAAAATTAAACTATAATTGCATAGAGGGTGGATAACCCTCTCACAAAGCCAACCCACCAACAGGAGGTGAACCAAAAATGAAACACAAAATGAAAAACCAGCGGGACAAACGAAGACCAAAGGACAAAAGGAAACAACAAGAAAACCAAAAAAATAACAAGAAACTAGAGAACCTACTTGAAATCCAAAGAAGAGAAGGGAAAGAGAACACCAGAAGAACTCCCGTAACAATTTCTACCTTCAAATGACCATGAACAGGTACCTCGAATCAACTGGCACTAACCCACTAAGCACAGAGTAACTTGTAGCTTAATGGCGGTTTAGTCACCTAAGAGTCACTCTGAATGCACAAGTGTTTTTAATCCTGGTAACTGTAAAAGTGGCTTGTAATTTCTATTTATAACCAAGGTAAGAGAAATTTACCTCCCTTTTCCTACATACTTTGGAATAGGTAAACCTCCGGACTCCAGGCCTGGGGTTTCCATGAGACCATACCTTCTTGCGAGAAGAAGACATCGTGGTGGAGAATCTCAAAGTCTAGAATCTGGATTTGGAAAGAACAACCAACTCTGGGACCAGGTCCTGAAGATATGAAAGATAAAAGAAAAAAGAGAACAAACCTCAAGGAAGGGAAGACCTAGAGGAGAAAGCAAAGAAAAAAAAAGAAAAAGAAAACAAGGCAAGAGAAAAAAGCAGAAAGAGGGGACCCAACATTTTGCACACAAAATGTAGGGACGGGTATGCAGGGCATAACACCTCCTCTTCAAGACTCGGTCCCCATCGACATGTTATATCTCCTCCTCACTAAATATTCACAAATAGATTCATTCTACTCAATCAACCAATGTTTTTTGAACATTGCTTTCATTCTCTTCCCTATCCAGACTATTACCGAGCTCGCCTAGGGTAAGATCTCCAGACTCGTTGTTGTTTCTTATCCTACAGAAAACAAAAAGGAAACTATATACAAGGGCTCCTATCGATTTCCATCCCAACACATGATTCTCACCATAGATTTAGGAATCTTGAGGGGCCATTACTATTTACAACCCAGAACGGGTGAAGAACTATAAAACTTACAAAACAAAAACAAAGTAAAATAATATACTAGCATGCAAAATGAACAAAGAAGCTTGATATCCACTAAACACACAGTCTTCAACTTATCATTTCTGGAAACAAAATAAAAAAACTATAATAATCTGCAACTTTGTAAATTTTCTATAGCTTCTCTTCTTTTTCAATCTCTACTCTCTCTTAAAATGAAGTCTTTGGATGTTATTAATAACCATCCTCTCATTGGAATAACCCTAACTTCCCACTTATTCACAAGCATCTCTTCAGGAACCGTTACAACTTCCCATATTGTCCATAAAAGATAAGATCCACTTTTCATGAGCTATTACAAATGGGTTTTTCCAATTAATGATAATGCAATTTGAGCAACAGTGTTAGCCAAGAAGCAGTGTTAGTCGAGCAACAGTTTTAGCCGAGCAGTAGTGTTAGCTGAGCTATAGTGTTAGTCGAGCATCAATGTTAGCTGAGTAGTAGTGTTAGTTGAGAAACTTATCAAGGGTTCTTGATGCCTTGGTTGGATTTCCAAAGGCTTCCAAACTACCTCACAAAAACACACAACTAAACGAAATCAACTAAGAAACCTATCTAAACATGGATTGACCTAGTCATATCCATCTTAGGGAAATAAAACAAATGACCTTCTAAGGTCCACACACACTCTCCTGACTTGGCTAAAGTCAATACATGCCAGAAATAAAGAGCTAAGGGTTGAAGCTAGGTGTGCTCCTACACCAGAACCTTAGTGGAAGTCTATGGTTGTGATAAGACAATATTCCATTATTAGGACTTGACAAGGAGGGAGTATCTCTAGGACAGTGCAAACTTGGAGAAGTGGAACACTTCAATTTGTGTAATGGAACACCTAATAGAGTGAGTATTCAGTGATTTGTGGAAATAAAAAAGTGGAAAAAAGTACCATTGAAGGGTTAGGATAATTGGAGACATCATCCAATCCTAGAAAGGAGGGTCAACCTACACTTTTGCTATGTGCACTTTGCATCAGGAAGAGAGTCAGAATCTATATCTCAATGGGAAGTTCAGGAAACTTGATAAGAAAGAAGAACTTAGGAGGGTCAAAGGGGAAGGGGGATTCCAATTTAAAACAATGATAAGAAAGGAAGATAACCTCTACATTTGACCACTATTAATGGAGTTACAAACGTCATATCTTTAGGAATGCAAAAGATGGTTTAGGCCTATACAATGATATCATGAGTGCTTAGAAGAAAATATTTTGAATTCAATATAGGATAGTCATGGATATGACCTCAAATGCATGAAACTAATAGAGATTCATAAAATATAATATATATTTATAATTGTGATAATCAATGAACCAAAGAGGTATAATAATCAATGATAAAAAACAAAGAAGGATACAATGAGTTTTTACTATCTAGAGCATAAAGAACATCCCAAACATAGAGATACACATTATGAGGACATCATTGAGATGTAGAGCGATGACCAAAATAGAGAAAATAATGATTTGTTAAATTATTCAAGAGTATGGACCAGCCAACGTCATGGAGGGTAGGTGGTTTTAGATCAAAATAATACAAAAAAAACTGGAGTTCACTATCATGAAAGTGCTTGATTGTTAACATTCACTGCTAAAAAATAAAGAGATATGTTGAAATAGTGATGATGATACATAATAGTAGTGATCAATAATGTATATCAAAAGCACTATGGTAAAGAACAAATAACAAACACTAGGTGCAATAGGTAGAGCCTAAAAAGAGGATTTTTGGGAGAATTTTCAGTAGGTATAGTGATTTGGTAGATTTATGTGAGTGTGGGTAAACAATATTGATTTACTACCTCAATTTGGGTGAGAGATTCAAATTGTTTCAATATGGCATGTAAGAAAACCAGTCTATTCAAGAAAGAGTTGTTATTTGAAATTTGCCTTGAATTGTATGGAAATTTTGGTGCTAATATAACTAGAACTGCACGTGGGCTAAAAATCTCCCAAATTAGTCCTCTTTCCAACAAATATGTCACTTTCTTATTAACTTCTTCATTTTCTGCTAGTTTCAATCTATATGCAGCCTTATTGGGAAATCTTTCCCCCAAAATGAAGTCAATACAATGACTAATGCTCCTCGTAGGTGTTAATCCTTCAGGAATCTATTTGGACATAATTTCTTTGATTTCTTCTAATAGCTCCTTTATTTATAAAGGCATATCACTACTATAACTTGTTCTAGGTACTTGTAGTTCCTTCAGAACTAATACAAAACACATTTTATCATCTTTTATCTCCTTCAAAAATTGTTTGTTTATTACAAATAGTGTCCTTGGGCCACTTTCCACCTCTTCGTCTTTAGTTAACAATGACGTAAGAGCATGTTTCCTTCCATTTTTCTCCAAAGTATAAGTGGTTCTCTCCCATTATGGATTTCCTTTCTCAAGGATTTCATTTCAACTATATTACCAATGTTACTCATTTACAAGCTTGTGTGGATATGTATGTCACTTCAAAAGGAAAAAGTAAACCTAGGATTTAAAATCATTATTCCTATTGTATAGTTGTAGTGGGGACATATTTCTTGAAATGTGAAACCTTCTAGTTTATCATCTATCAAAGTTTCCAATATTATTCATTGCTTTTAAGGGGATACATAACATCTTACAATGATATTGAATACCATGATAGTCTTTTTTTTTCAGTGTATTAGTAATCATAAATGAATTTGAGTGGTCTCAATAGGCAATAGTTGAGTAAGAATAATATTGTTCTTGCCCAATATAAAGTCTTCAAAATAGAAAATAATGGCATTCAGAGAATATTTGAGACTCCATTACTTGTGGATAACAGTGCAACATAATGAAACTACATTCATGACATTACAATATATATAGACATATATTTCAGTATGAAAAGGTGAAGATAGTACTCAAGTTTGAAACAATGAAAAGTAACAAGAGTAAATGAAATTATAAGTCTTGTACCACATACAAGTAACATAATTTATTTCATAAAGATTACCATTAACAAATACAACAATAGGTAAAAGCATAAATTTAAAGAAAATAAACATTTACTACATGTTATGACACAACACAAGTCTTTCATATATCAGATTGAGGTAAGGAAGAGTAGAAAAATACTAATGAGGTTATAGGATCTATTTTAAGGGGAAAAGAGAAATGACATGACATACGCATAATATCAGCCATGGAATAATACCACTACATAATTAAAAGTTTCAAGATGATAGTATTGCTATTGTAGATATGTCAAAGATAATCCAAGGTATGTAGAAATAATGAATCTTACATATGTCCATATGGATATAAAATAAGATAAATAAGAAACATCAATCATACAAAGGGAGATCAGATAAGAAAAAAGTATTTACTACCAATAGTGAATTCATTAGGGGTATTCTGTTCATTATCTAAAAGGTTAAGTGTTCATAACATACATGGTAATATTTTAATGTTATGAAATTCTTGTATGAATATATCAAAAGACCCCAAAAAGAGATAAATATTTCAAGAAACAATCAAATGTTTCTATTAATAGTTGCAAGAACCACAATGTTAATTAACATAATAAGATGTACACAATGAAAGATCACATTTGATAAAGAAAGCTAAGGCTACAATGAGCATATCCATTGACAATAGAAATACCAAAGAATTTGAGAAAGCATCTATGTTTATCAACATTGAGCATGCATTTATGAACAAAAAATAATATTGAACTCTACACGTGTTTGTAGAAAGGTAGTCTGGGTAGGCATAATCAAATGTCCAAATATACAGATAGAATAATAGTGTTCCAAGAAGGCTATCCAAAAAGTGTGTCAAAACTATTATTTCCATGACACCATTGCAAAAAAAGTTATTTAATGGAGAAAGAAGAGATGGATTTATTTTTTTGGAGGTTCAAATTAGGTATACATTCATAGAAAGTGTATCTATCTATCAAAATCTTTATGGATATTTGTAAGAGAATTGTTGTCCATCACAATTTTCAGATATTGTACTTTCCATTACAAACAACAATGGTATAGTAAACAAACATAAAGGGGTTGTTGACATTGAAAGATATAATATGACAATGGAATGATACAAAAATTGTAAAATTTTCAATTTATATGCAGAAGAGTCTCATTTTGAGAGAGTTCTTGAGAAGTGATAGGGAGGATTAGATGAATGAATCACTGATTCAAGATCTTAGTCTTTCACGGAAGACTTATAGGGTATCTCTCTCCACCACTTGAAACCTATAAGACCTTTCTCTTCTAAGCTCCTCTAGTTCTATTGGCCAATCCAACTATTATTAAAGTTCCTTCAATCAATTCAATACTTGATGCATTCTCACCTTACTACACATTAGACCTTAATACACTCTAAAGGCTTCTAACCTCCAATTTCTTGATTTGGTTTTACAAAGGTGTGTAGGTGCCTCTACAAGCTCCAATCCATCCAACTAGGGTCATTATAAATCCATCTAATTCCATTTTCAATTCACTCACTCCAAACTTCATCTTTAGGCCTAAAAGGCTACTAGCCCTAGTAGGTCTGCTTCTCTGAGAAATCAGGGATTTTCCCTAAGTTCTTTGAAAGAAACCCCCAATATTTTCTAGGTATTTTTGGTCCATATGCCCAAACCTCAAGGTTTTTTTTGGGTCTTGGGGTCACAACTGTCCTTACAATGTCCTAACTAGAAATGAGCCAAAACAAGGCTTTTTAGGCGTTTCCTAAATTCTCTACAACTTGCTAAGTGTTACCCTCACCAATGGATTGGTAGAGTCTTTCCTTCTTCAAAATTTCTTGGAAAGACTCATATCTTCCTTCTCCAAAAGGAATTTCATCACTAAATGATCACCTCTGTAAATTAAGTGCTCTACACTATGGTCCTCCCTAGCCGGGCTCTCCTTTGGCTCGCCTAGGGAAAGACTTCAAAAATATCTCCTATGATTTCTAGGACCCCAAATCCTGATATATTTACAACCATGTAGTATAGTCACTATTCCCAAAGGGATATATAATTTTTACAGTGGGAAAATGAGCTAGCACTCCATTCTTTGCAAACTGTCTAGTTCAAGCCAGAGACAGTGTATAATACAAGATATTTACAAGAAGTGATCAAAACTAAACAAAAATATTAAATACCACAATAAAGAATCTAGAAACAACCTACATTTCATCATGCATGAGTTACAATGCTTAATATAATCCATTAAAGTCCCTCTACAATTAAAAAACAAGAAAATTGCACATAGTCACTTATGCTTCTTTCAATTCAAAATTTGAAATCTGTATAATAGCATCCAACCTTTCTCCAGTGTCAAGGAATTGTATAAATAGGGTCCTAAATTAGTTACTATGTTTCTTGGGATATTTTGGGTCGAGTTGGCAAAAGTTGTCATCTTGTCTGAGCAACTTTTCAAAAGTTGCAAAATGCAACTTTTGCAACTTTTGACAATGTTAAGAAAAACTAAGTAAATGAGTTCCAAAACTCTTCAAACGTTCTCAAAAACCATAATTATGACCAAAATAAGTTACTAACCCATATTATCCCATATTGAAATCATGATGATGTCATCATTACTCTTGTGCCAATTTGAAGGCTTTACAACCTCTTAGCCTTAAATTGCACCTTGCAAAGGTCTTAAGACTTAAAATACCTAAACCCTATTGTACCCTTACTGTGGTCAACATGGCCTTCAAAAAACATACTAAAAATTCCCTAAGGCTCACACACCACTGAACTACCATAGATTTATTATTTTTCCTTGTCAGCCTAAGGGTGCTCACACCATTCTCCCCCTCTGAACAAACACTAAGGAATGTGGGGAGATATCAAGGACATATCAATGCCATACTTCTTGAACTGAGCTACTTCTACCCATGTAGGTTCTGAATCTGGCTTATTCTTCCACTATACGAGGTGCTACATGTACACCTTGTGTCTAGTATACTTCTTCACTCTAGATTCCAAGATCCTATCTACTCGAAGCTTGTCTTTGGAAGGTAAGGCTTTAGTACTCACATCCTCCAATACCTCCTTACTATTTTGATTCATATTAGTCTGTGGTCCTTTGTTCTTGATCAATTCAGCCACATTAAACACCGGTTAAATACCCAAACCTTTAGGAAGCTCCACCTTGTAAGCATTTTGTCCATACTTAGCTATCACCTTGCATGGTCCCACTCTACCCATCTGAAACTTTGTGGGAAATCCCTTCTATAACGTATATTTTTTGAGATGTACCATGACATAATCACCTACTACAAACTCTATATCTTTTCTAGACACATTTGTCTTATCTTTCAACTTTTGAGTAGCCTTAGTGATGGTCTTCTTCACTTTCTCCTAAGTCTCTTTCATATTTTTAGTGAAATCCTCTGCATGCCCACTCCTATTATCCATAACTCCTAGATATCTGATCTCTCTCACACACACACCCCTTGGGTGCATTCCATACACTATCTCAAAAGGACTTCAGCTTGTGGTATGATTAAGTCCCAAGTCTGTCTATACTCCTTGGTTAGAAATTTGAGAAGGTTACCTAACACCTTGTTGCTCACCTCAGTTTGACCATCAGTTTGAGGATGGTAAGTCGAACCAAATGACAAGTTTTTACTGAATCTTCTCCATAGAGTCTTCCAAAAATGACTCATAAACTTCACATCTCTTTCTGACACTATGCTTAATGGAAATCCATGAATTCTCACAATCTCTTTGAAAAAGAGATGAGAAATGTAACTAAGATCTTGTGTAGTTTTGCAAGGAATGAAATGGCTTATCTTTCCAAACCTATCTACCACCATATAGACACTATCCAACCCTGTCTTAGTTCTAGGGAGTCCTACCACAAAATCCATACTAATGCACTCCCATGGTCTATTGGGAATAGGTAAAGGTTGATACAAACCTGAATTTCTAGCTCCCCCTTTGGCTTTCATACATATCACACACTGCTCCACATATCTTCTAACATCCCTTGGAAACTTGGTCCATAGTAGAACCTTTGTACCAACTCCATTGTTTTTTTGATACCAAAATGTCCACTCAAACTTCCATTGTGCTTCTCCTAAATGATATTTTCTCTTATTGATCCTTTGGGAACACATAACCAATTCCCCTTGAACAAATGTCCACTTTGAAATGTATATTCTGAGAATTGACTGTGAAAATGATTCTCAAAATCAGTACATACCTTATATGCTTTAGAGAAGTCTTCATATTCTCCATAGAAATATTTGAAACTCTTTATCCCAATGCTTTTGAATTTCACTTCTTGCACTGTCAGCATCTTTCTACTTAGTGCATCTTCCACCTTGTTTAGTTGTCCCTTATGCTTGATAATGAATGTAAATGCTTGAAGATACTTGGTGCAGGAGCACCCTGGAGATGCCAAGAAAATATGGTAGTCTCTTGTCATTTTGGTGTGCTAGTGTGTGTAAGAACCTCTAGTAGGGCAATGTAAATATATAAGGTCATGTTGACCAAGAGTAGTTTAGGTTGTTTTCATTTTGTGCTTCTTTTCTTGTGTAAATAGCTCTTTTTGGCTCCATTTAAATATGGTGTACTTGATGATGTCATCAAATGTTAGGATGATGTCATAGAAGGTTTTAGGGTCCATAGATACCCTAGATGGTCTTACTAAGGTTAGATAAGGTGGATTGGTGGAGTAAACACTTAGGAAGTGTTTGTTGTCAAACGATGAAAATGTTGCTATGCAACATTAGCAACTTTTAAAAGTTGTTGACAACTTTTGTTGTCTAGAGGGATTTCGAGGTGTTAAGAGTTTTTAAACCCATAGAAGGGTTGGAACATGCAGTTTAACCATATATAAGGTGGAAAAACCCTAATTAAGGAGAACGGAATTCATTTGTACGGATTGTTATCTTGGAGCCAAGGGTTTTCTGGAAAAAATAGCAGATTTGAAGCATTTTGGTGTTTTTTTTGTATTGAATGGATTGAAATTAAATATATGATCATTGGAGGTTTTTGGTTTGCATGTTACCAAGATTTTTCATTCATTAAGTTTCTTTGTAGTTATGTTTTGTTTGTGGTTTAAAAATTCTTTCAGTTTGGGACTGTTTGTTGTCCCATTTTGGCCAAGGAGCAAAGATGTGGACCTAAATCCACTTCCCACCATTGGTTTTGTACGGACACCTAGGAATGGAGACTAGGTCCATGGAGCTTAAAGAATATGGAAGGAGGAGCTCTCAAAGTGTTGGCATGTATTTTTAATCACTTTCCCTAGGCGAGCTAAACTCATAGCCCGGTTAGAGGAAGCAAGTGACAGTTGGTTTAAAAATTGCAGGGGGTTTTCTCATGAGCTAAGAAGGCCATGGATGTGTTGAGTGATGTTGTGCAGGTGTTCCACAAGGTGGAGGAGTGCCCAAAGATCCAACAAGATTATTTTTGAAGCCCAAGACACCAAACTGGTCTAAAAACAAGAATTGTGCCATTTTCTAATAACAGGGTGTACGGACAGTTCCAAGCTAAGGGACCTAGAAATTATTTGTGTGTTTTTTCCTTACCTAAAGAATATCAAAAAATATCAAGGGGTCCTTTGAGAGATTTTTTCTATTTTTAAGGTTTCCTAAAAACTAGGAGGGCTAATTGTGCAAAAAGGCTACAAGGCCTAGAAAGTAGGAACTAGAACCCGATGGAAATATTAATCAATTTGGTGGTTTCAAACCTAGGTTGGAATTGAAAAATGAAGTATGTTGAAGCCCTAACCCTCCTGCGAATCAAACCTTAAGTATAGGGCTTGGGGTGGTATGTGTAGAAGGTTCTTGTAGAACACAAGAATGGTGTTTCTTAACATGATTGGTAGTTTCCTTGGTTGGAAAGGAAGAACTGATTCTTCCAAGTGTTGAAGGGTGGATTGAGGAAGCCCTAGAGGTCCTGAGAGAGACCTATTAAGAGTTCCAAGCAAACTCAGAAGGTTACCAAGGAGGCTCCCTATCAGAGTGGTATTAGAGCCCAAGTTCAAGATTTGGAAAAAGAAGAAATAGTGCAGCTAGTGGATGTTGCAGACCAAGGACTCAAGTGAGGAGTCTAGTGAATCAAGAAAGATGGTGACCAATGCTGAATTAGCCAAGAAAGTGGATGAAAAAGAAGAGGATAAAAGGTTGCTGAGAGAGAGATTGGCTCAAATAGAGAAACTCTTGGATGAAGTCCAAGCTAAGGCAGATAGTGTAAAGGACATGGTGGACCAGAAAGAGGAAAAGGAAGCTAAGAGGAAGGAGTGGGAATTAGATGAAGAAACACCTACCCTTGATCTAGTCTTACCTAAGGAACCCTTCTTGAAGGCACTCAAAGATTTGAGTGGTAAATCCTTGGAGGGTGTGCCATTTTTTAATGGACAAATGGATGTTGATTTGGTTTTAGATTGGATAGACAGCCTTGAGAATCATTTTGAATGTGATGGGGTGAATAATTCCCAAAAACTCAAGGTGGCCATGTCTAGATTAAGAGGACCAGCACTTACCTGGTGGAAATTTGTTCAGAATGAAAGAGAGAAAGAGGGCAAGAGTCCTATTGTGTCATGGAAAGGTATGTTGGCAATGTTGAAACAAACTTATCTCCCGGATGACTATGAAGTTCAAATGCATAGAAAGAGACAAAATCTCAGACAAAAAGACCTTGAAGTCCAAGCCTATACAGAGGAGTTTCAGAAGTTATGTTTGAGGTCCAAGGTAATGGAGGATGAAAGCATTAGATTGGCTAGATATCAAAATGTGCTCAAGTGGTCTATACAAGAGGAGATGAGTCTTGCAACTTTGACAAGTGTGAGACAATGCTATCAAATGGCTCTTAAGATAGAAGAGAAAAGAAAGAGGAAGCATGATCAGACCTCAAGAAGAAGAGGTAGAGGAAAAGAAAATAGAGGAAGAGGCAACTTTGCAGGAAGTTTTGTAGGAAGAGGCAGTGACTATATGTCTCAAGGTGAAACTAAATTGACTGAGATAGTCAATGAGACCAGTGGTAGAGGTAGAATGAATAGAGGAAGAGGATTCAAAGGTGGTGGAAGAGGCAGATTTGGAGGTTCAGGCAAGACCTCGCACTTTGCAAACATGAAGTGTTTTCATTGCAATTAGCTAGGCCATCCGGCCTATAGATGCCCGGATAAAGGTTCCACCTCACATGGTGATAAAAGAGTGAATTACATTGCACAAGAGGAAAATAATAGTGGAAAAGGCACTGAAATCAATCTTGGTTCAGAAAGTGGAGAGAATCTCATGATTAGGAGAATACTCATTAAAGAACCGGTCAAAGAAGAAGCCAAGCAAAGGAGGGCACTATTCAGGGTAAAGTGCAAGATTCATGGGAAAGTGTGCA
>MU225244.1:2296845-2412838 GCA_018584345.1 Thuja plicata
GGATTGGTGGAGTAAACACTTAGGAAGTGTTTGTTGTCAAAAGATGAAAATGTTGCTATGCAACATTAGCAACTTTTAAAAGTTGTTGACAACTTTTGTTGTCTAGAGGGATTTCGAGGTGTTAAGATTTTTTAAACCCATAGAAGGGTTGGAACATGAAGGTTAACCATATATAAGGTGGAAAACCCCTAATTAAGGAGAAAGGAATTCATTTGTACGAACTGTTATCTTGGAGCCATGGGTTTTCTGGAAAAAATAGCAGATTTGAAGCATTTTGGTGTTGTTTTTGTATTGAATGGATTTAAATTAAATCTGTGATCATTGGAGGTTATTGGTTTTCTTTTTACCAATATTTTTCATTCATTAAGTTTCTTTTTAGTTGTGGTTTTTTTGTGGTTTAAAAATTCTTTCAGTTTGGGACTGTTTGCTGTCCCGTTTTTGCCAAGGAGCAAAGATGTGGACCTAACTCCACTTCCCACCATTGGTTTTGTACAAACACCTAGGAATAGAGACTAGGTCCATGGATCTTCAATACTATGGAAGGAGGAGCTCTCAAAGTTCTGGCATGTATTTTTAATCATTTTCCCTAGGCAAGCTAAACTCATAGCTCGGTTAGAGGAAGCAAGTGACAGTTGGTTTAAAAATTGCAAGGGGTGTTCTCATGAGCCAAGAAGTCCATTCAAGTGTTGAGTGATGTTTTTCAGGTTTTCCCCAAGGTGTAGGAGTTCCCAAAGATCCAACAAGATGAGCTTTGAAGCCCAAGACACCAAACTGGTCTAAAAATAAGAATTGTGCCATTTTCTGATAACAGGGTGTATGGATAGTTCCAAGCTAAGGGACCTAGAAATTATTTGTGGGTTTTTTCCTTAAATAAATAATATCAAAAAATATCAGGGGTTCCTTTGAGATATTTTTTCTATTTTTAAGGTTTCCTAAAAACTAGGAGGGCTAATTGTGCAAAAAGGCTACAAGGCCTAGAAAGTAGGAACTAGAACCCGATGGCAATATGGATCAATTTGGTGGTTTCAAACCTAGGTTGGAATTGAAAAATGAATTATTTTTAAGCCCTAACCCTCCTTCAAATCCAAACTTAAGTATAGGGCTTGGGGTGGTATGTGTAGAAGGTTCTTGTGGAACACAAGAATGGTGTTTCTTAACATGATTGGTAGTTTCCTTGGTTGGAAAGGAAGAGTTGATTCTTCCAAGTGTTGAAGGGGTGATTGAGGAAGCCCTAGAGGTCCTAAGAGAGACCTATTAAGAGTTCCAAGAAAACTCATAAGGTTACCAAGGAGGCTCCCTATCAATACTCCATCCACTTCAACTGCCTATTACTTAGCTTTTCTTGTGTGTTGATGTAGCTAAGTGCCTGGTTAGCTGTAAACAATACAAACTCGTTAGGTAGGAGAAAATGTCTCCACTTCCTTAGAGACTTAACTATATCATATAGCTCCAAATTATAAGTAAAGTACTTCTTTTTATCTTCATTGAGCTTTTCAATAAAGAAAGCTATAGGTCTGCCTTCTTGGCTTAGTACTCCTCCCACTACAATCCCACTGGCATCACACTCCAATGTGAATAGCTTGTCAAAAATAGGTAATAGAAGTATAGTTTGGGTAGCCACTTCTTGTTTCAAATTCTCAAAACCCCTCTCTACTTCAAGATTACACTTAAACTTAGTCTTTCGCCCACCCTTAATGGTGTCTAGCACTGGTGCACAAATCTCATTAAAATTTCTAATAAATTTTCTATAAAATTGGGCTAACCCATGAAAGCTCCTTACCTCTATCCCTATGGTTGGTGTAGGCCAATTTAGAATAGCTTCCACCTTTCTTGGGTCCATCTTCAATGACCCTTGGGATAAAGAAAACTCCAAATACACAAGTTCTTATTTTAAGAACTCACACTTCTCTAGATTTATGGATAGCCTTTCTTCTTGCAACCTTTTGAGTACCATCTCCACATGCTGCACATGCTCCTCTACTATCTTACTGAAGATAAGTATATAATCTAGATATAATACCACAGATATCCCTATGAAGTCTTTAAGCACTTCATTCATGAGCCTCATGAATATTCTAGGGGCATTTGAGAGGCCAAATGGCATGAATCTCCACTCATACAACCAATCAGTAGTCTTAAAAGTGGTCTTCCATCTATCCCCATCTTTAATTATAATATGGTGCTACCCACTTTTCAAATCCAATTTAGTGATACTTTTCCCCTCCAAGACAGTCCATCAAATCCTCTATCCTAGGAATTGGAAATCTGTATCTAATTGTGATCTTATTAATAGCTCTAGAATCAGTGCAAAGTCTCCACTTACCCCTTTTCTTGGATGCTTAGACCACTGGTACTGCACATGGACTAATACTCTTTTGAATTAGCCATTAGTATAATAGCTCTTGCACTTTCCTAGCCACTTCTTGGTTCTGAACTGGTGTGAGCTTGTATGTTGCTTTGTTGGATAATGAAGCCCTTGGTATGAACTCAATCTTGTGACTAATGGATCTTTTAGGAGGCAATGTTGCAGGTGTCCCATCACTAACTATGTCTTTGTACTTCTCTAGTAAGTCCTTTACTTATTTTGGTATAAGTGTCTGCATAGTCTTCTCTTCCTCCTTGGGTTGCACCATGATAACATATCCTTCACCTCCTTGTTGTAGAGTATTGATAAACTCCTTGCCACTATTTAACAAGACACTAGGGGTCTTTGACTGTGGTTCCTCTTCCTCCAATAGTGACTATATCTTAAATGTTTTCCCATTTTTCTTGAATGAGATGGGGTTCTCTTTCCCATCATAGAGGGCTCCTTTTTTCATACTTCCATGGTCTTCCTAGTAGAAGATGGCATGCGTCCATAGGCAACACATCACAAATTAACTTGTTCTTATATCTTCCAATGGAGAACTCCACCCAAGTCTTCTCATTAACCAAGGCACTTTGTCCCTTATTCAACCATGTCCCCTTATAGGGATTCGTATGGTCTATCTTTTCCAGCTTTAGTTTCTTAACTGCCTCCTCTCATATGATGTTATCACTGGACCCTCAATCCACTATAACTTTGCACACTTTTCCCAATATCTTGCATCTTAATCTGAATAGAGCCCTTCTTTGTTTTGGTTCCTCCTTGACTAGTTGTCTGATTAGAACCCTTCTAAACATCAATTTCTCCCCCATTTTTGACTCTATATGACTAATCTTACGTGACTTGACACTCATTGTGTCTTCTTGGACATATTTTATCCTCTTCTATGTATTAGAAGAAGTTTCTTTCTCAAGGAACTTATAAGAAGGGTGACCCATTTGTCCAGATTTATAACATTTCATGCTAGCAAAGTAGGAATTACCTCTACCTACTCCTATTCCTCTATTAGAACCCCCTTGAGTTCCTCTACCTCTTCCATGATCTCCTCTAGGAGTGATTTCATTTCCATTCTCTACAAGTTTAGACTCTCCTTGGCTTCTTTGATCAGTCTCTCTGCCTTGGTATCCTCCTATATGACCTCTTTGGTCTCTTCCTCTTCCTCTATTCTTGGAAGACTGGTCTTGCTTTCTTCTTCCTTTCTCTTCAATATTTATGGCCAACTGATAACATTGGTGCACTATTTTGGGACTGAGAAGAGTCATCTCTTCTTGGAGATTCCATTTCAACCCATTAATGTATCTAGTCACCTTAAGGCTTTCATATTTAGAGACATTTGATCTCATACACAACTTTTGAAATTCCCCAATGTAGGAATTAACATCTAGATCCTTCTATCCTTATCTTTTCCTTTTCTTGTGTGATTGGATTTCATTTTCATCTGGCATGTATGCCTCTCTCACTTTTCTGACCATTCCTTTCCAAGTAGAAATTGGATTCTCACCTTCTTTTTCTCTCTCTGATTGAACAAAATTCCACCATGTCAAAGCAGAGCCTCTAAGTCTTGATTTTGCAACTTTGTCCTTCTGAGCTTCTGTCACTCTATCACATTCAAAGTCATTTTCCGAGCTCTCAATCTAGTCCATGACTAGATCTGCCTCCATCTTCCCACTAAATAGTGGTATTCCTTCAATTTCTTTCCCACTCACAGCCTTAAATGCCTTCGAGAAAGGCTCTTCTTGCAGTATAGGGTCATGTTCAGGGGTCTTGTCTTCCTCTGCAACCTCTTTTCCCTTAGCTTCTTTTCCTTCCAACTTGTCACTGACTGCTTCAATCTTAGTTTGCACTTCACTTAGCGCTTGCTCAAGTTGAGCTATTCTTTCCCTGAATAACCTATTATCAATTTCTTGATCATTGACCTTCTTGGCCAATTCCACATTAGTCACTATGACTGTGGACCCACTAGACTCACAATATGACATGCACTAGCAATCCCAAATATTTTTGGGGCTTTGATACCAATCTGATAGGGAGGATTGGATGAATCACTCACTAATTCATGCTCTTAGTCTTTCTTGGAAGACTTGTAGGGTGTCTCTCTCCACCACTTACAACCTATAGGACCTTTCTCTTCTAGGCTCCCCTGGTTCTACTGGACAACCCAACTATCATTATAGTTCCTTCAATCAAGTCAATACTTGATGCACTCTCACCATACTACACATTAGCCCTTAATACACTGTAAAGGCTTCTAACCTCCAATTTCTTGATTTGGTTTTACTAATTTCTAGAGGTGCCTGTACAAGCTCCAATCCATCCAACTAGGGTCATTAGAAATCCATCTAATTCTATTTTCAAGTTGCTCACTCCAAACTTCATCTTTAGGCCTAAAAGGCTACTAGCCCTATTAGGTCTCCTTCTCCAAGAAATCAGGTATTTTCCCTAAGTTCTTCAAAATCAACCCCCAATCTTTTCTTGGGATTCTTGGTCCATATTCCCACCCATCAAGGATTTTTTGGGTTCTTGGGGTCACAACTATTTGTACAATGCCTTAACTAGAAATGAGAAAAAATAAGGCTTTTTAGGCCTTTCCTGAATTCTCTATAACTTGCTAAGTGTTACCCTCACCAATGGATTGGTAGAGTCTTTCCTTATTCAAAATTTATTGGCAAGACTCATATCTTCCTTCTCCAAAAGTAATTTCATTGCTAAATGATCACCTCTGCAAATTAAGTGCTCTGCACTATGGTTCTCCCTAGCCGAGCTCTCCTCTAGCTCACCTAGGGAAAGAATTTTAAAATAGTTCATGTGCTTTATAGGGCCCCAACTCCTAACATATGTACAACCATGCAGTCTAGTCACTAATCCCAAAGGGCTATACAATTTCTATGGTGGCAAAATGAGCTAGTACTCTATTCTTTGCAAACTGTCTAGTTCAGGCCAGAGACAGTGCAGAATACAAAATATTTACAAGAAGTGCTCAAAAATAAACAAAAAGATTAACTATCACAACAAAAAATCTAATAAAAACCTTGATTTCCTCATGCATGAGTTACAATGCTTAATCTAGTCCATTAAAGTACCTCTACAATGCAAAAACAAAAAAATTACACACAGTCACTTATGCTTCTTTCAATTCAAAATTTGAAATCTGTACAATAGCATCCAACCTTGCTCCAGTGTTAAGGAATCATATAAATAGGGTCCTAAAACAATTTCTATGTTTCTTGGGATCTTTTTGGTTGAGTTGGAAAAAAAATTCATCTTGTCTTCAAAAGTTGCAATGTTGCAAAATGCAACTTTTGCAACTTTTGATAGTGTTAAGCAAAACTAAGTAAACGAGTTCCAAAACTCTTCAAACCTTCTCAAAAACCATAATTATGAAAAAAATAATCTCCTAACCCATATTTACCCTATTGAAATCATTATTATGTCATCATTACTCTTGTGCCAATTTGAAGGCTTTACAAATTATTAGCCTTAAATTGCACCTTGCAAGCGTCCTAAGACTTAAAAGACTTAAACCCCATTGTACCCTTATTGTGGTCAACATGACCTTCAAAAAAACATAAAAAATGTCATAAGGCTCATACACCATTGAAATAACATAGATTGATTAGTTTTCCTAGTCAACCTATGGGGGCTCCTGCACCAAGAAGGTAGGGAGAGCACAAGGTATGGAAAAGTTAAATGCCTTATAAGTAAAAGATGATTCGTGACTCAAAACCAATTCATAATGCCATTATTACTCATTTATTATATTGAGCATTACAAGGTGTGGATGAAATAGTGTCAAAGTCACAAAGGAAATCATAGAGTACAAGGTGCAGATGAGTGTGAAGTTTTCAATAAATTGGTAACAAAAACATGCACAGAACATGTCCGCAAATGAGAGAAGTTGTGGAGGAATTCTCAGTGAGCTGAGAGGCATTTTCAACAAAGACTCTCACCTTTGTATCACAGTCGTAAATGAAGCACAAATGGCATAGATAATATTTTAAAATCAAGAAGAGAAGCTTTGAACCATGCCAGGTTCATGTACAAAAAATAAGAGAAATGAGTAGAGGGTTTCAATAGAGGTTTGTTGTTTGCATCATTTGTTTCTTACATATAATTTTTTTTCCAAGAAATGATCAAGTGTAATGGAACAAAAAATACAGTGATATATTAAGACACAAAAGGGTTTGAGAGTCAATGTAATCCTAAAGTATTCCATGTACAATTTTAGTTTTAGAGAATCACCATACCTAGGTCAATGAAAAAAATTAAATAACATACAATGGGTGCCCCTGCACGACATTCCTAAACAATTTATTACAACAATATATAACCTAAATCAATAGAAGGTAGTAAAGTATGCTCCTCCATTGACCATAGGGATTTAGATTGGCGATAGAAAAGGGCCTTTATTGTGTAGGAAAGAATCATAGGGACCTTGCTGTAAAATTTTCCCTCATTGATATGGCCCACACCCATAGACATAAAGCTGACTTCTATTGTATAAGGAAAGACTTATTGGAACTTATTGAAATACTCATCCTCCTTGGTATGGCATGTTCAACATCACTAAGAATGTTGGAGATATGCGTTGAATATATGAGCTTATCTTTGTTTCCCTCATTGGTAAGCTTATTTTGGTTCTCATTGGTATGGGGCATAGGTTGTATTATTTTGGTTTTCCTCATGTGTATGGGACCTGGGTCATATTATATTAGTTTTCCTCATTGGTATGGGTTGTATCGATGTCTTATTCTAAATCCCTCTCTACCTGCCTCTATCAATTGACAAACATTTTCCTAGGCAACCAATAGGATATTTTTTTGATCCTTAGTGTCATTCCAAAAAATTGATCTTGTCAGATCCAAACACAAGCATCTCATACCTATTTTTTCCCCAGCTCGATCTCCTTCTCTCCCATGCAACGCTACCATCTTCAATATTCCGCAAAATGATTTTGTTTCACTTTTTTTTTATGTATAGCCCACAACTGTCAGACTTCTGATGGTCTATTTAAAACCCATCATAATTTTGACATCATCAGGGACTTTACAAAAAAAAAACCCAAATTCACAAAAAAATTCATCCGTTAGAATTTGCCCTTGAAATTTGACCCCAAATGTAGTAGTGTGAGACATCTTAAAAGGGTTCCATCTAGAGTTCTTCTATATAGAGTACTAGTGAGAAGGGTGTACCTAGAGGCTTGGCGGATGGGGGACTTCTTGTTTCTAGACAAGTTAGGAGGGAGGATACTACTTTGGAGGTAGTTGTATACGTCATGGTACCTTGGGTTTTTAGGACCAACAAGGATGCATGTTGATTCTGTTATTGGTTCTTGATGTGCCACTATCATGAGTTACACTACCAGAAACTAGAATTTGGTCTCATTTCCTGACATGTCTATCAAGGATGCTATGGTAGCCATCACATCTACTACTTTTTTTAAAAATCTTGGTACTTTCTTGAATATGATGAAATTGAATGAAGTGCGCAACCAATCCATCTGCTCTCTATATTGGATTAGCTTCTCATCTTTTGTCATATAGTCATTTTTTACTTGGCTAATGACCAATTGTGAATCACTATAGACTTTGAGGTTCTTGATTCTCCATTGTATAGCCTTCTTCACTCTGATGACTAGAGATTTGTAGTCAGCTATATTGTTTTTATAAGGAGAGTTGAGTAAGAAATATTTAGGGATTGCATCATTATTTGGGGTAATGAGCACTATCCCTGCTCTTGCTCCATGGTTCGTGCATGATCCATCAAAGTATAGTTGTCAAAGCTTTAGTTCCAGTTGTACTGTAAGAGTATACTCATCTAGAAAGTTAGATACTATAGGCTAATGATCATGTATGGGTGCCTCTTCTAGTTGGTCCATAATTACTTTCCCTTTGATATCTTTTTCGTCCACGTACTCTAATTTAAATTTGATCAAGATGATCACACATTTATCGAGTCCTCTTTCTAGTGCTTCTTTTCTTAGTAAATACTTCAAGGGGTCAATGTGTTCTATCAACTTGGTTTAATGAATCAACATGTAATGTCACAGCTTCTAGGAAGAAATGACTACTGCAAGGCATTATTTTTTAATTGGTGAGTAGTTGAGTTCATATCCTAACAAAGCTCTGCTGAGGTAGAAGACAACTCTTTATTTCCCTTGGTCATCAAGTTGTGCCAAGAGAACTCCTAATGCTGACACAGTTGTTGAGATTTACAAAAGTAATGGCCTTCCTTGAATAGGTGGCACCAATATGGGATACTTTAGCAGATAATCCTTGAATATTTGGAGTGATTGTTCACATTATTCTATCCATATGAATGTCACATCCTTGTGCATTAGATACTTGAATGGATGGCACTTGTCTGCTAATTGGGATATAAAACACCTTGTGGATTGAAGCCTACCTTGTAAATCTCGTAGTTGTCTTAGATTAGTCAGTGGTGGCATGTCAAGGATGGCCTTGAATTTTTTTGGGCCTACTTCAATGCCTCAATATGAAATAGTGAATCCCAAAAGTTTTCCTAGGGTGACCCAGAATGTACTTTTTTTGGATTTAGTCAGAATTTTTATTCTTTCATTCTATCAAATATGGGTTCCAACACTTATGGATGATCCTTTCTGAGCTT
This sequence comes from Thuja plicata, assembly GCA_018584345.1. NCBI lineage: Eukaryota > Viridiplantae > Streptophyta > Pinopsida > Cupressales > Cupressaceae > Thuja > Thuja plicata. Next base: position 2,305,835 of record MU225244.1, read on the forward strand.
TGAGTTGGCAAGTATGTCATCAACATAGTCTTCCATTGTTTTGTGAATGAGATCATGGAAGATTGTGGTCATAGCCCTTTGATATGTTTCTCCTACATTTTTAAGGCCAAATGGCATGCCATTCCAATAGTAAGTTCCCCAGGTACATGTAAATGCAGTTTTGTGGTTGTCTTCTGGTGCAATCCTTATTTGGTTATATCCTGAGAAGCCATCCATAAGTGATAGCATCTGGTGTCCTACTATGAGATCTACTCTCATGTAAATATTTGGTAAAGGAAAGTCATCCTTGGGACAAGATTTGTTTAGATCTCTAAAATCTATACAAATGCAGATCTGACCACTATGCTTGGTTACTAGCACTAGATTAGATATCCAGTCTGTGTATGGGATTAGTCATATGAATCAAACATCTAGGGGTTTCTTCACCTCTACTTTGACAAGTAATGCTACATGTGGATGCATCTTTCACAACTTTTTCTTGATAGGTTTAGCATTTGGTAGCAATGGTAAGTGATGCAACACAAATGCCAGATCTAGGCCTGACATGTTTGAGTAGGACCATGCAAAGCTGATTTGTCTTTCTTTGAAGAAGTTGATGAATTTATCTCATTCCTCTAAAGTAAGTGATTTTTCCAAGTAGATGTTCTTTGGGTTCTTTTCATCACCTAGGTTGACTTCTTCCATTTTCTCAGCTAGTAATGTTGATTGTTCCTCTATCAAGGGGAGGAGGTCCTTCTTTCCATCCTCTAGCACCTCCATGAGATTTTCATTAGAAGATACGTTTGCTATTAAATTTTTGTCATTTTTGTGTGTCATAAAGTGCCTTGTGGTTTTCACTGATTGATTGTTGTTTTTTTTCTTTTTATTTTTATTTTTTGACTAGAAAGAGGAGTTTCCTCCCCAAAATATGTTGATTTGTCAAGGTTAATAGAGAAACCTTCCTTGTGGTCCCCTAATGACATTCCTTCTCTAAGTCCCATGAAGTCTATAATAGCCTCATCATTTTCAAAGAGATCTACATGAGGTTATCCTTGTTGGTCCCACTCTATCAGTTATAGGTGTACTAGACAAAGGTCCTCATGGTGGAATGACTCTATTTGGTTAAATGGGTCAACGGTGATGGCTCTGACGAACTGGGAATGTGATGTGGAGGCACCAACTAGGGAATCATTATTGATATACTTATAAATTCATGGATGGTCCTCTATGGTTAATTGGTTGAACATATTCTCAAGGTGTATAGTGTTGACTGACCGAGGGGAATAGTCTGGGATGGCTAGTTTATAATTGTGGAGAGATCTCCACTTGTATTCATGGGAATCAGTTGTGCTAGAATTCTCATTGGATATCTCACTTTCCTTTTCATCTTGGATAGCTTCTTTAAGGTTTAATCAGGAGTAAGAGGCTCCCACTTTAGATGGTAATAATTGTTGGATTATATTGTTGATCAAGGAATGTTCCAGGTTTTTCCCTCGGTGTAACTTTTCTACTTGTTCTTGATAAATGAGTATGTCTTGGGTGGTAGGAGTGGTTTTATTTTTCTTGTATCCTAACCCTATCTTATTTCTCTAGGCTAGCAGTAAATATAATTCCATTAGACCTTGTTTTCTTTAACCCAAACCAGTTGTACCATCATACCCAAACTTTTGTAGCATTGTGAAGCCATCTCCATATGTTGACACAAGTATGTGTGCTTCAAGTGTGTCTTGTGGGTCTTGATACAACTATGTGTTTATATCCAGATCAAAAGGGTTATCTTCTGGGATATCTCCCCACTTAACAAAGGTGGTGGGTAGACATCTAAACAGAACATGTTCCGGGGTTTCATTTGTGGTCACTGGTTGTGGCATGTCATATGACATTGGGATTTGAGGCATGTTGGTGATGGTAAAAAGATTTCTTGTAGCTATACTAACCACATCCTTTATCGATAATGGATATCTTCCACACTCTTCTTGTGACAACCTTGGGAATAGAGTTTGAGGTGGAAGGAATGCTTGCCTCTTAGTTTGAAGGAACTTGATTGTTAGTACTACTTTCGATGGTGTTACAGTATTGGAACGGGTTTGGATCTCCCTCAATGATAATTTATGCCCTTTGGTATGGGAATTTGATGCACTGATGATATGTGGATGGTAAAAATTACATCTCATGGATCTAGGGTCTTCCCAGTAACATGTTATATCCCAACTCTAAATCTAGCATTTAGAATGGGGTGTTCTTGATGACTCGACCTATTTAGACTGGTAGTATGATGATACCTTTGGAAGATATTTCTTCTTCATAATAGGCCCTGATATTGATTCACCTAGTGACATCAATTATGGATTCAGAATAGCCCAAGTGTTTCATTACTTCCAAAGTACATATGTTTAATCCTACTCCACCATCAATGAGGACTCTAAAAATTATGTGTTTGTAAACTTGGATGAGCAAGTGCAAGGGATTATTGTGCAGAGGCTTGTGTGGTGGCACATCATGGTTTGTAAAGGTTGTATGCTTTTTGAAAGCTATGTGGTTCAGCATGGTTTATAATCTTTCTATAGTTATATCCCTTGGGACAGCTGCATTTTGGAGTTCTTTGTCGAGGGCTTGCTTATGCTACGGGGATATGTGCAAAAGTTAGAACATAGATATTTGGGTAGGCGTGCATTTTAGTTGATCCACAAGGCTGGTTTGTGGATCAAAGGTTGTTGGAGAGTTATCTAATATAGAAGATTTAGAAGGCACTCATTTCAAGACAAATTTGGTATGACGCATGGTTGAAACACATTTTGCACCTTTGTCTCTAATAGTAATAGTATCCACACTGTTATCTAAAGGATTGATGTCGTTGATGTTATTGTCACTGTTAGCATGACTATAGTTTACTTGTTTGATTGTCCACCAAACCTGAAGGATTTCCCTTTTTTGTGATCATGGAATGTGTCATTGAAGATTGTATGATCAATAGTGCCTTTTGAATGGGAATTGGAGACATTGATAACCCCTGTGTTAATCAGATCTTGAATGACATTTTTCAATCGATAAAAGTTGGGTGTTTTGTGTCCCTTTACCCAATGAAATTCACAAAAGTCATTGTAATTTTACCACTTTGGTTTTACAGCACCATGTTCATATTCTTTGATTTCACACATAGTGATAGCATTAGATTGTATCAATTTTCTTAAGGCTGATTCTATTGACTCCTCTAATGGTGTGTAGTCTCGTTTAGGAAATGGAAACCGCTGTGGGCGTTGAGAAGTTGATTGATTTTTTGACACTGCTACTTCTTAAGAAGGGGGTGGTTAGTTTTGATTGAGCACTTGTTGAGTGGGCACCATAGGTTTCTAGTTTTCCATTGGTGCACCTTACAGTGACACCTTTTTGGGCATAGTTGACCATCTCTACATCAATGAAACCATCACTGGTGACATTTTTGTTCTTTCTCCACCACTTGGCTTTGTCTGTTGTAGTTTTATTTGTGTTTATCTGGGTAGGATATGCAAGGATAGAGAACTCCTCCTTTGATGAGTTTCTTGAAGTTAGGAGCCAGCTACAATTCTATGGTAAATGACATATCTGGGATTAGATTGTCAATGAACATGACTGTGAGGTCTTTCTTGGGCATGTCATATGTTATTATATTCATAGTGTTCATCCACCTTTGTAGGAATTTCACAAAGGATTCTCCATATTTCTAATTAATATGGTAGAGGTCCTTGATGCTAACCTTGTGTTTGATATTGTGATGGAAATAAGCAATGCATTTTTCACTCAACTCTCCCTAGGATAGGATGCAATGAGGTAAGTGTGAGAACCATTCTATTGCTGGTCTAGATAGACTTTGTGGGAACAACCACATTAGGTGTGCTTTGTCATGTGTGACTTTGATACAACTAGAAAAGAACTCTCTAATATATTTAATAGGGTTGGTGATGCCTCTATATTTATCAAACTTGGCTACCGAGAAATGAGTAGGAAATGAAGATATGTGCACTGAATGATCAAAGGGATATGGATAGGACTTGGTATTCCCTACATTCTACATGTCCATCATTTGGGTTTGAAGACTTTTCAATTGATGGATTTACACATTTGTCTAAGATTGAGGAATATTGGTGACATTCTACCTCTATACTGTAGTAGGTATAAGGTTGCGCCTTTGTGCCCCTTGAGTTGGGATATATGATCTAGTCCTTGGGACTTGATATTAGTTCCCAAATGTGTGATTCTGATACAGGGGCATTTGATTGGCCCAAGATTAACTCTGCTATGATTTTTGTTGGGGTTGTTGTTGTTGCTACTGCGGTTGTTGTTGTGGTTGGGGATTTTATTGCTGCTAGGGTTGTTGTGATCCCTACAGAATCAAAGGTGTAACCTTGGGTGGACATTGACTTAATGTCAGACCCATAGAGATGGATCCCTGTGGGAGTGAGGTATTGAGCCCAAGGCTAGTAGGGACTAAATATAGTAGCGGAGTAGTCACAAAAGGGTTGCTTCTTGTTGGCAGAATTGAGGACATAGCTTGAGATCTTGATGAAATAGGTCATGAGGATGTGCTAGATTGATTTTCTGAGCTAGTTTGTTTTGAGACAATCTGTGTTGATGTCATTGTCATCAAAGATGGAAATATTTGGGATATCATAGGTTCCATTTGAGAGGGTCGAGTAGTGTTTTGACCTATCAGAGTGTTCTCAAGCCATATGGTTGACACATTGAATTTGGCAAGGAGTTTGAATCCCTTCTTAATCAACATGGCTAAGAACCATTTAGGATTTATCTCTACAATAGTGTCAAAAACCTTTGTGGAATAGGCATATCTCTCTATGTCTTTGAGCTCCTCCTCTGTGACATCATGGAAAAGTGTTGGTCTATGGGGATTCTCAATGAAAAGAGTAGGACTAGTGTTTCTGAAAGGGTCATCCTCTCTCTCTTGTTTCCATGTGGGAAATCAGTTGATATAAGACTCGTCGGGTTGAGTTTTAGCCTTCAAACTAGTGTAAGGACCTCCATAAGGTCTGTGAGACATAGTGTTGTCCAGATTTTTTAACTAAAACAAGTGATATAAAGAAAACAAAAAAGGATAACCTTTCTAGGAGAGTCCGAGTTATGTTTGGAAAAGGGTAATTCTAGGGATAGATGTTGATTTATCTTGATCTCAAAGACTTGGTGATTTAAGAATAGGATTCTTACTATTTCCTTAGACAAATTCATTGATAGAGATTGATGATTTTGAGATAAAGGGATCAAGATAACCGAGTCTGAACCTTCTAAACTAACAATGATTAGACAATAATCGTGCTTTCAAAGAACAAATGATCTTTAAAGTTTAGAGATTCACAAAATGTTCTTCGCATTTTTCTGGGATAGACACTGATCTTTTACACAAAATGAGGAGTCTTTTCAAGGTTTTAAGATAAAAATAGATGTTTCAAAGTCTCTGGTTAAGTGCAGAAAGCTTCTACCAATTGTGGTAAAGTGAAAGATCAAATGTGGTAAACAATCACCGATTGTGGCAATAAAAGTGTTGATTGCCCCTCTTTGATACAATGTGGTTCACCAAAATGTCATAGGCTGAGATCCTATCTCCATAATCTTGAGTTAACAAGGGGGGTTAGTAGCACCAATTTGCAATGGGGGAAATTTATCAATTACTACGAAGAATAAAACTATGAACAATAAAATGACAAGCAATAAAGGAGGAATACAAATGAATACAAACCAACAAAGCTCAAATCTTCTATTGTCTCTCTCTACTCCTTTTGAAATGTTTTTGTGTCATGATCAGTATTGGTGTGGGAAGTGTCTATGACTTGGGAGTGTAGAGAATATGATATTGAATACTTTGATCACAAGAAGGCTTAATGCTTGAACCAATCTGACAGAGTAATGGTGCACAAAATCTTGAAATCCTAGATCCTTCAAATGGTTATGAAGGGTTGATTATATAGAATATGAAAATGATATTAATGGTTGAGACCAATCCTAGAGATAGGAGGTTGAATGGTTGAGATCAAAGGGAACCAGAAAATCCATCAAAAAACTCCACCTCCTCAACTGGGATAGAGGAGATAAAGTTTGGTTAACTCAATAGCTAATTATGAGTTACCTTTAGAACTAAAGAGGTAATTTGGAGTTACCTTTTTGAACTGAAGAGGTAGGTGGAGTAAATCATGCAATCAGAGATCTGATCAAGAGTTCTCTTTTTTGAACTAAAGAAAGGATTTAATTGAATATTTAATTCATTTTTATATTTAAAGTATTCAACATGTGAGATAATTGAATTCTTTTTGCTTTAGAATTGAATTATTGAATGAAATTAATATAATTAGAAGAATTAACTAATAAGTTTAAATATTTAAATTTAAACTTTAGGAAATTTAATTTAATTAATTAATGGTTGGGGATTTGATTAGATGATTTGGGGAATTAAATTAGAAGAAAATAGATGATTAATTAATGATTAAAAAACCATTAATTAATAGATAAAAATTTGTGTTTGTAATGTAAGGTTGTAAGTATGTCAATTTTAGGGTGTCTAGAAATGTAATACTATGTTACGTTCACCTTCATGTGCTAATTATTAGGTATAAATGATAGTATTTTATTTTATGGATAGGAAGTGTGATGCTTATGTTTTTACTTTGAGTAGATTTTTGAAGGTGTAGTAATGTATCCTATTTTTGAATTAGAACTCGATTGTCTCTTTCCTTCACGTTATTGCTTAGTGTGTGAATGAAAAGATTGGTAAAATAATACTTTATGTGTGTATAGGAAGCTAGTAAATCTTGCATGTTCTTTTGAATGAAAGTTCAGGTTCTTTTTTATTGAAAAAAAATTGGTTATGAATATTAGGTAGGATATAATGTCTCAGAATATTAAGTAAATATAATTAGGGAAATTTGTTATTAATGGGTCTTTGAGTTTAAAGGTTATGCATGCTTGAGGAGAGAAAATCCTTTGGGTAAATGAATTATTTCCTCAAACCTTCATTATGGATAGGTTGCATGTGTATTGTCATAGAAAGTCAATTGCATTTATTAAATAGGAAATCTCATAAATGAATAATCATTGTTTGATATAATTTATACATTGTATGGAACTAGATTAATCTCTCTATGTTTTTTGTTGATTAGGGAATTACTTATCTGTGACTTGATAAAAAAAGAATATATTATTTATAAAAGTTGAATGATATTTATGATTCAGTAGGAGTGTTAGTAGCGATGTACTTTCCTTATTTAAATGGGATTTGTGATTATGTTCGAGTATGATAAACTCGGTGTAATCTCTTCATGTTCTTGTTTGGAAATTGGTTGCCCTTAAAGTGACAAGAATTGAATATTATTTTGATAAAATGTGCTTGACATGCATAATATGTGGATATCTAAGTAGAAATATGATTAGCTTCCCTAATTTGAGGAATAATTGTGTAAAATACTACTGATTGTAAGACTCCTTTATGACTCCTGAAATTGACATGTGGACAAATCCTAGTATCTTTTGGAGTAGGAGAGAAAAGATTGGATCTGTTATGATATTTAGTAGGATTTGATTATCCTTCTTAATTAGAACATGGAAAGTGTGTACCTATGCAATGAACGTGTCATAATGTGCTTAAGTTTAAAGAAAATTCACATGTATTGGTGAAAACATCTAGAAGGTGAAAAATATTTCTTTGTAATATGAAAAGAGGTTAATATATACTTTTTTTATTCTCTATAAGATAGATTTAGGAGTCATGCAATGTTAACTTTGGAATTTATTATATTACACATATTATAATTATTTTGATGCATGCAGGTTGTGAGGAATAACAAAATTTAATTTATAATAATATTGATAGTGTACTTCTCTTGTAAACATGAGAAGACTAGTACTAGTGCTTCATTTAGAGTTGTGCAAAACTAGCACTGTGTATTGTGTTTCCATAGGATGGTGTTCTTAAGAGCTCATTCGTGGAAGATATAATTGTATATGGATATGAATAACCATTACACCTATGTATTTTTTCTTGTCTATCTCCCTATTGAATGTCAACCCACATGTTGTTGATATTTTAGTATGTGAAGGGGTGGTAATATTACCAATTTCTTGGGTACAATGGATAACATATGCATAATGGTGGCATGAGGAAACCTTAGATTCTACTACTCAAGGAAGGGAGTAATAAATAATTTCCCTTGGGGTGGACCAATTTATGTGGTTAGCCATATCCTTATAGTTATTAAGTAAAAGAGATCTCTAATGGATGAGGAGTCATGTATTTTTATGGTGTGTTATTTCATTATGCATTGTATTTAGTGACATTGTCCAATTCTTCCTTGTTGGGTTTCTAGTTATAGTTACATACTATCGTCATGTGCAATTTATGATGATTTATTTTATCTTTCTTGTATGGACCAAGAAATTTGGTTATATTTTTTATAGGGAGGTTTTATGATCCAATCACAAGCTCATGCTCCTAATCATTCAATAGAATATAAGATGAATTCTCTACAAACCTTATCACCTATACAATCACCTCAATATTATTTATCCCCTCATCTCCTTAACCAACCCAACTACCGAGAAAGAACAACCAAGCCATGACTTCTACTTGGTTCTTACTAGCTTCCTACTCTTTACCCCTTAAACTCACTCAAAGAATTTCCACCCCCAATCTCATAAAGGTATTCTTGTAGAGGTTAGGAGGTGTTCCTATACATTTCAATTTCATGACCTAGAGGTGCTAGGATTCCCTCTTGATTCATCTTGCTAGTCGATTTCTTCAATTGGATTCAAAACAAACCTAATGGTTAGTATCCCTATTATGCCTCCTATTATGAGAAAATAGGGACTTTCACCAATTCTTTCCCATAGGACCCTATAAATTTCCTTTGGATTCTTGGTTCATTTTCCAACCTCTCAAGGATTTTTGGGGTCTTAGGGTTCCATCTTCCCAAAATGTGTTGGTTTTAGAAGGGTTTAGGAATTCACTGGTTTCTTCTGTAGTCTATAATTTTTAGGCCCTAATCTGGATTGGCACGACATTTTCCTCTTCACCAAATCTTTAGAAGACTCCCAAATTCAATCCCCAATAGCTTATTGGGTCTTTAGTTCACACTCCTATAAGTAAAGAACTATGTAACAATGTCTTCCCTAGCCGGGCTCACCATTGGCTTGCCTAGGGAAAGACCTTAAAATTGATTCTTCTACATTTTAGGGCCCAAGATCCTATAAATATTATGTACATGGAGTCTAATAACTATCCCCAAGAGGATATAAAAATTGAACAGTGGGATAGTGAGTTGGGTCTCCATCTTCAACAGCTGCCTGGTTTGAACCGGTGAGCAGTACAAAAGACAAATATTTACACAAAACTAATTACATAACTTCAAAACACCAAACCAATGGAACACAAAAAAAAAAAAAAACTCTAAGCCATACAAAAGCTAAAGTTCTTAATTCAGTCCTTATTCAATCTACTTTTAGTCAATAACTAACTAAATGCACACAAAATCAACACTTCTCTGTATTCTTCAAAATCAGAATCGGTACAATAGGTGTCTAACCTTGTGATTAGGTCATAAAATGTATTAACCAGGAAAACCATGCCTTTGGTTTCCTCTTAGGTCACTTCTCCATCATTTTTGCAAAACCTGGACAATGTTGTCTGGGCAACTTTTAAATGATGCAAAAGTTGTTGAGCAACTTTTTACATCTTTTTGCACTTTTTCACAACTCAATGCGAATGAGATTAAGAACTAATCTAACCCCATCCTAGAATTCTATCTTGGTTCAAACATGATTCTAAACATCTCCAATATCTAATGACATCATGCTAACATCATCATCTCTTCTAACCAATTAGGAGGCTTTACAACATTTTAGCCCCTAATTGCAACTTTCTAAGGACTTAAGACTTAACTGGATCCTAATCCTTATTGTACCCACACACTATGTTCAACATGAAATTATGAAATATACAACATGCCTAAGAGGTCTCACACACCAAAATTGCATAGGATTGACTCTATCAATGCATTGGTGCTCCTGCACCATTTTCCCGCTCTAGACACAGATTAAGGAACATGAGGGGATATCAAAGAGATATCAATCCCAAGCTTCTTGAAATTGATTTTCTCCACCCATGTAGCTTCATAATCAAGGTGATCCTTCTACTGGACCAAGTGCTCCATATACACCTTGTATCTAGTTGTCTTCTTCACCCTAGACTCTAAAATATTCTCTGCTTGAGGCTTAACTTTGGAGGTAAAGCTACAGTACTGATATCTTCTAAGATCTCTTGACTATTCTAGTTTACTTCTGACAATTTTCCCTTGAACTTCACCATTTCTACTACATTAAACATTGTGAGATGCCCAAATCTGAAGGAAGTTCCACCTTATAGGCATTTTTCTCATACTTATCTAGTATCTTGCATGGTCCCACTCTTTTCATCTGCAACTTTGTAGGCATTCCTTTCTATAATATGGATTTGTTCAGATGAACCATGAGATAGTCTCCTAATTCAAACTAAAAATCTCTTCTTTTCTCATCCACCTTGGCTTTCAGTTTGTGAGTAACCTCTATTATATTCTTCTTGACTTGCTCATGAATCTCCTTCATTGTCTAAGAGAAGTATTCTACATGATCACTCCTATACTCCACGGCTCCTAGTTCTCTGATTTCACAAACTCCCCTTTGGTGCATCCCATAAACTATCTCAAAAGGACTTCTTCCAGTGGTCTTATTAACACTATCATTATAGGCATATTCAGCTTGTGGTATAACAAGATCCCATGTTTTCCCATACTCTTTGGTTGGGCATCTAAGTAAGTTACCCAAGACCCTATTAATCAAATAAGTTTGACCATCTGTCTGTGGATGGTAAGCTAATCCAAAATACAAGTTAGTACCCAATCTATTCAATAGAGTCTTCCAAAAATGACCCATAAACTTTACATCCCTATTTGACACAATGCTTAGGGGAATTCCATGTATCCTCACAACTTCCTTGAAAAAGAGATGAGCTATATATCTTTCATCACGTTATTCTTACAAGGAATAAAGTGACTCATTTTTCTAAATCTATCTACCACCACATAGATGCTATCTAATCTTATCTTTTTCTTAGGTAGCCCTACTACAAAATCCATGCTGATGCATTCCCATGGTCTATTGGGAATTGGAAAAGGTTGGTAAAAACATGCATTACTAGCTCCCCCTTTTGATTTCATAGACATAACACACTGTTCAACATATCTTCTTACATCTCTAGGCAACTTGGGCCAGTGATAGAACCTCTACACTAGTTCCATGGTTTTGTTGATGCCAAAATGGCCACTAAGGTTATCACTATGCTTCTCCTGAATGAGATTCTCCCTCATTGAACCCTCAGGGACACATAGTTGAATTCCCTTTAAACAAAAGACCACTTTGTAATGTATATTATGCAAATTGACTGTGAAAGTGATTTTCAAAATCATAACATACTTTGTAGGCTTCTAAGAAGTCTTCATCAGCTCTATAAAGGTCCATAAAACTCTCTATGCCAATGCTTTAGAGTTGAACTTCTTGGACTATAAAAAATATCCTACTAGGTGCATCGATAAGCTTATTCAACTATCCCTTCTTGTGTTTGATAGTAAATGTGAAGGCTTTTAGATACTCCATCCACTTTAGGTGCATGTTGCTAAATTTGTATTTAGTGTTGATATAACTAAAGGCTTGGTTATCTATAAACACCACAAACTCCATAGGTAGGAGATAGTGTCTCCACTTCCTAAGTGACTGTACTATAGCATACAACTCTAAGTCATAAGTTGAATACTTTTTATTTACTTGGTTGAGCTTCTCACTAAATAATTCTATAGGCATATCCTCCTTGCTCAACACTCCTACTACCACTCCACTTGCATCATGCTCTTTTGTAAACTATTTGTCAAAGCTAGGTAACAAGAGGATAGGTTTGGTAGCTACTTGTTGTTTCAAATTCTCAAATATTTGATCTGCTTCATAAGTCCACTTGAATTTGGTTTTTAATCCACCTTTGATGGTGTCTAGCACTGGTGCACAAATACCACTGAAATTCCTTATAAATTTTCAGTAAAATTGAGCTAACCCATGAAGTCTCCTTACCTCTATCCCTATGGTTGGTGTTGGAAATTTCAAGATAGCCTCAACCTTTTTTTGTTCCATCTACAATGAACCTTGAGACACTAAAAATCCTGAGTACACAAGTTCTTGTTTGAAGAATTCATATTTATCAAAGTTAATAGATAATTTTTCCTCTTATAGCCTTTTTAGCACTATCTCCAAATGCTTTAGATGCTCCTCCTTTGTTTTTCTAAAGATCAATATATCATGAAGATATACCACTAAAAATCTACTAGTGTAAACCTTTATCACTTCATTCATTAGGCTCATGAATGTGCTAGGGGAGCCCAACTAACATAACTCTCCACTCATACAACCCTTCAATGGTTTTGAAGGAGGTCTTCCATTCATCCCCATCATTTATCCTAATCTAGTGGTATCCACTTTTAAGATCCAATTTAGTAAAATATTTGTCCCCTCCAAGGAAATCCATCAAATCCTTAATCCTAGGTATAGGAAATCTATATCTAATAGTAATCCTATTAATAGCCCTAGAATCAGTGAAAAGTATCCACTTACCACCTTTCTTAGATGCCAAAACCACAGGTAATGCACATGGGTTGATACTCTTCTTTATCAATCCTTGGTTGAGTAGCTCCTACACTTGCCTTGCTACTTCTTGGTTCTTCTATGGTGTGAGCTTTTAAGCTGCTTTGTTGGGCAATGAGTGATGCAAGAGAACCTAGGCAAATCCCTAAGACCAGTTACAATTTTGGCTTGTATTGACCTTAGCCAAGTTAGTAGTGTTTGATTTGACCTTAGAAGGTCTTGCATGTGTGTTCCTAGGTGGATTATACTGGTCTCAATCCAACCTAGATGTTTAATGATTTCCTATTTGATAGTGCTAGAATTATGCCTAAAATGGTTCCTAAGATGTTTCTTGTCATACCCAAAAATTTGCGCCCAAAAATGCAACAATTTTTTTTTTTAAAGGTTAAAATAAAGTCTTACGAAACACATTTAAGGGTTCTCCATGAATAAAATGTTAACCTAACAACCTTCTAAAAAAGCCCTAGGTTACAATGTATTGTTAACTTTGTAGGGTCAAGGGAAATCATGTCCTTACGACAACATCTCTCAACCCATAATAATTTTTATGAGTTTAGATTTGACAAGTTTACTAGAGGGGCTTACTTACACTATTTCTAATATGGTTAATAATGTGTTTTCAAAAGTTTATTACCCTTGAATCATTATTAGAATTCTCATAATTAATTTTACAAATGTTTAGTGCTTATAGATTCTTAAAATAACAATGTTTCAAATTTACAAGGGAATCCACAAAAAAAACTATTTTTACGATGGCCAATATACTGGCCACATATATTGGTCTCATAAAAATAACATTATAGACTGAAAACTTTGTTTCCTTTGAATATTTAATTGATGACTAAATTACATTGAAATCTTGTGATAAATTAAACTGTCTTAATCTCATAAGTTGAAAATCTGGATACAAGACTAAAGTCAAATTAATATTGGGAATAAATCTCCATTAAAATAACTAATTAAATACCTAATATTGTATACCCTAGATCTTATTCCACTACTCCCTTTTTAAAAAGTTGATTATACCATTAAGAAAAATAATTATAATTGAATCCCTAAGGGTAACATTTTTAATAAATAATTTAATCTAGAGGTTGATTAATCTAAAGTTCATCGACATATAAATGTTAAATTACTAATGATGATAAACTTCTCAATTTATTCCTTACTCTCTGAAATTTTCTCTACATTAATCATATAGATTAAGTTGTAATTTTTATTAAATATATGAACGCTCATTAAACTAAACTTATTTATGTTATTGAATATGTTAAAGTGTTTAAATACTACATTCTCCAAAAAAATTCGTAAACAACTTATTAGAACAATTAGAAATAAAAATTCCAAGTTCACATTAGGTTTCCCAAATAGGAGAGAATGGAAAATGATTTCAAAAAAAAAAAAACACTTCTTTAAAACAAAATTTAAAAGGAACAATTTCCCTCTCAAAAGGCATGCCCTAACCCTAATTTGAAATTAGGGTTAGGCTCTAAAATAAGAGGTACCCAAAAAAGACATTGATATCCTTTCTTCTAAATTTTTTTTATCTACTCCTTTTCTACAAACCCTAGTTTTATTTGTCCTCCATGAAAGTCTTGTTTGTAGGTTGCAGGTTAAAGGATTGCCATGAGGGTTTTATGCTACATTCCTATTTTTTTTAAAATATCTAGTATATATAAATATATATACACACTGTCGTGTGTATATATATTTATAAATACTTGATGTTGATGGTTCATGGAGGGAAGAAGGCACATGGCATCATTTTAAATGTAAGTCACAGACAAAAAATATGTGAGTTAGGGAGAGGAGGCATGGCCACCCCCCCCCCATGGAGGACCACCAAGCCGCGGCCACACCATAGTCAGCGACTGTGGTGGTGCCACGGGGTGAGCCATCGCAGATGGGTAGGTGCCAGCTCCTCCCACGTCCCTCCCTTCAAAGGGAGTTACTGCGGGTGGAGGGCTTCGGCCCCCCTACGTTTTTTTCATTTTAATTTATTTTTTATTTTTTTTATATATTACATATATATATTATGTGTATACACTATTTTTAAGATGAAAAATTTACAGATTGCTAAAAAATAAAAAATTATATATTTTATTTATTATTAGAACAAAAGAAGTTTAGTCTATATATATATATATATATATATATATATATATATATATATGAAAAATAATATTTTACTCTTGTTGTTCTATGTATTTATTTTTCAATATAAATAAGTATAATAGTAAGCATATAACCAGCATTACTATTGATATTAATATTATTATTATTTTTTAAATTAGTAAAATATAGATTTGAACATAAGTTAGATTGCTGCATACACTAATAGATCCAAAACAACAAGCTGGAATTTAACTCAATTTTTTTTTGTTCAAAATATAATTTGCATGATGACAAAATGGGGAGTTTATAATTTACACTAGACATGATAACTAGATATGGTATCATAACCTAAATTTTTCTTATTCTTTTCTAATCATTTCCAGCCATGTACTAATTTGTAAATTCTACCATTTAACCTTTTCAAACAACAAGTATCTCTATTTTCATGCAATAAATCTTTACTTTTCTTTTACTAGTAAGAATGAATCATTTCTTTATGATAAAAAATAATAACCAACTATTTATTAACATTAACAATCACATGGATGACTATTGTGAATAGATGCTACCTTTGCAAGCAGAATGCTGAGAATGTTGATCATATGATTATTCATTGTCCTTTTGTTAGGGTGATTTGGGATAAATTTCTTATTCTTTTTAATATAGAATGGGGTTTCCCTATAAATTTGAAGGGTCTTTTTAATTCTTGGATTCATCATTCAAAAAATGATATTGTTAGTCAAGTTTGGAAATTTTCTCTTCCCTATATTTGTTGGGGAATCTGGAGAGAAAGGAATGATAGAGTTTTTAGGAATAAAGAGACTACTGTCAAAGAGGTTTTTTATGAGATAAAGAGAGCTATTAAAGAAAATGCAGCTTTAAAGGAGAGAATTATGGAACCTATCTTGGAGGAGGATATTGCCTTTCTTCAAAAATGGAAGATAAAAGGGAATTTTAGGAAGTAGGATAACAAAATTACCAGAGCTAATGCTAGATGGGATTTCCCACCTAGGGGCTCGATGAAAGTCAACTTTGATGGGGCCTCGAAAGGAAACCAAGGGGTGGCGGGATAAGGGATTGTCATTAGGGATGAGAATGGGGTTTGTAAGGGTATCAAAGCTGTCCCTATTGGTTTTCAAACCAACCATCTTGCTGAGGCCACTTTTCCCTTCATGCTCTCATCATGGCTAAGGAAAAAGGATGCATGAAAGTTTGGATTGAAGGTGACTCTCTCAACATTGTTAAATACTTGAATTCTCTTACCCTTGCTTCATGGTTAATTTACAATATTATGCAAAAGGCTAAAGCCTTAATTCATTCTTTTGATAATTGTATGGTGACACATAACTACCAGGAAACTAATGGGGTGACTGATTAGGCTGCCAACATGGCTTGTAAAATGGAGGTGGTGACTCAATGGGGAGGTGATGTTGACACACCAGCTCAAGTGCAGTTAATGTTGAATAATGACCATTTGCGAAGCAATCAAAAAGAGATCATAAATGGAAGTTTTAATTATTGGTTTAAGGTAGAAGTGACTTGTCATCATTACCAGCTAAGGAGAATGTACTAAGTGGTAATTATTAGATCAAAGTGACACATTTTCTGGGTGCAATTGTTTTTTATGAAAGAGAGGCGTGATATTTCAAATAGTATTTGCAAAGTCATCGATAGAGAAAATAATCTGAACCAGAGAGCAGATATGGGAGGTAACAAGAAGCGCGTGGAACCTGCAAATTGTGATGAATGGCGTGAAAGGGAAGATTTGTGGAAAAATTTTGTGGAGGGAGGTTTGGCAGTTTTTCTAGAGAGTCTTCATGGGTGCAACTCCACTATCACAAGAATCTTCTCAAAGACCTAGAAAAATGGGAAGGTCATGGTCGGCAACCAGTATATGGAAGTCACCAAGGAGGTTATTACAGAGGCGACTGGTATGGGGATGGAAGGGCTTAAATTTTACAGAGATAGGCTTATCTCAGACAAGGCATGGGAGAATTTTTCCTGATGAAGATAAGGAAAGAGCTTGGATGGTGAAGGTGGGAACCTCTTATCACAACCCTATGAATATTTCCAGACCCTGGTGATATGTTCTATTCATTCTCATTAGCTACATCACTCTGGATGGTAGATTCAATAGGGCCTAAGGCCACCACTTCATGCTTCTTAACCACTTCAGACAAAAAATAAAGGTTAGTTTTCATTTCTACTTGCTCAGCCCACTTGATCTCACCATTACTATCATGCAGAAAAAACCTAAGGAGGATCACGCCTCACACCAGGGGTTTGTGGTGTTAGTTTATGAAGTTCTTAAGTCTAAGAAGGTGGAGTGACCTCTGGTTAAAATGACACAGAAAGATGAGGAAGACATGAAAGGAGATGAGGAGGAAACTATGTATGAAGAAGAAACAGAGGATGAGGGAGAGGAGAAAAGCTGGTATAAAACCCCTAAGAAGGGAATAAAAAAGGGGTTTTTTTCGTCAAAAAACCTGGAAAAAAACCACATCAAAATCTCGGATACTGAGAAGGATATAGAGGATGAGAGCTCTGAGGACAGTGACATAAAAAAGAAAAAGGGTAAAATAAAACCTAAGGCTAAGAAGATAACTCTGGTGGAGGAAACAGAGACTGAAAAGGAGATTGAGGATGATGATAAGGGGACTAAACCCAAAACTGGGGTTAAGAAAATAAAGAGGGAAGATATCAAAACCCGCAAAGGGAAAAATCTCAGCAAGCAAAAAATCATGCTTTCCTCGGATGAGGAGGAAGACAAGGAGAAGGATGAGGGTAAGGATGATACTAACCCCACTGAGAGCACGGAGAATAAAGAATAGAAGGAGGAAGAAATGGTGAAGGAGGATTCTAGGAAGGGCCTCAAAATAAAAACATTGGGAAGAAGGATAACCATCACAATGATGACACAGGTAATACTTTTGAACCTGAGGATTTAGACCATGGTAAAGCATTCATTACTGATTTTTCTGGTCTAATTAGCAAAATGTTAGGAGATAATTTTGACCTAAAGAATCAAATTGAGGGTATGAGGGGGGAAATGAATATTTTAAAATGTGTTGGTATTGGGGAGAAATCTATGGCTGAGTGTCATGGGGAAATGAAAGAGGCTGTTGAAAATTTGGAAGCACGGGTTGATTTTGTGAACAGAGTCTACAATCTAGAAAATAAGTTCAAGGATTTTGAGGATAGAGCTACTGAAGATGACAGTGTAAGGCAGATAAAGAACCTCAAAGCCAAGGTGGACAAGCTGGAGGACATGGTTTGTAATATTGGGGACCAATCTTTGAAGAGTCTAAAAGCCTATACAAGGCATGCCAAGAGCTTAATGGAGAATTTGGAGTAGGATACTGGCAATAATGGTAGCCATGCTGTCAAGGATCTGGCTGGCCTAGGAACCCACACTAGGGCTAGCACCAAAAAGGCGAGCCCAAGGGAGGAAAAAGAGAAGGACAAAGGTCTTAAAAATACTATCAATCAGATGGAGTTTATGGTGATTCAGGCCTAGGATATTCTTGATGGTATGTATCTATCTTTTCTTGGGCCCTCCCCTTTTTTGTGTTGTCCCTATTTATTATGTTTATCTTTCAGACTGTTGCTAGCTAGTCTAAACTGCTGGCTTTTTTGTTGGCTATTTTTTTTTGGTGCCTCGGCACAATTATTGCTGTACTTTCTCTGAATATTTGTATAACTTTGTTTAAAGGTTTCGGGTCCTTGTAAAACTTGTTTTTACTTAATCAGAACATTAACAATCACATTACATCTTCTTTCATCCTTTCATTTGTCAAAATTCTCAAGTACTAAATCTACACAAATACACCAAATCTCTAAATCTAAAATTTTTAAAGAATATCCCACTTTCATAAAAGAAGAGGAACATTTACACTTAGGATTCAAGTTTACAAAATACATTGCCCAAAGGCTTTTATACTAGAATCAATAAATGGGTATTTTCTTTAGTCTTCCATGCCCACTTTAGGATGCCATATGAGCTCTATCCTTTGAGAGAAAAATCTAAAATAAGAGGAACACAAGGAGACCATGGGATGCTCACCTCCCAACTTAGGCCTCTTATGAGGCCACCCCCAAGCTTGGGGAACCAAACAAAGGTGGGTTACATGCATAGAAATTCCATAAATGCAAACAAGCAACATCTCACAATGACTCCCAACCAAGGCTTTCACTATGGGTCTCTCATGACCCTAAATGGGATGAAGTGGACCAAGTACCCAAATGGAGAAGGCCAAACCCAAAAGCTATAACCAAGCCCTCACAAGTCTTACAAAAAAATAATCTCAAATCAATCCTATATTCATCAAAATACCCTTATGGCCCCCAAGAGAATTAACAATAAAGGATGGCTTCATGGAGCCTATACTCCATGATTTTTTCCTCTCCTCCTTGAGGAAAGAATCTACACCAAAGGGTTTTCAAACTCCTCCACCCCCAAGGCTACTCTTCCCTCCCAAGGGTGAGTGGGCCTTGAAAAAAACTCCCATTAAAAAAATAACAAAAAAGGATGAAAACAACAACAAGAACATCTCTCTCACAATAACATAAAAGACAAAGACATCTCTACATTCCTCAAGCACACTAACATTCTTCATACATTTTTATTACAACACAAAATGCAACAAGTAGGAAAAGTGCAAAATGTTCACCAACCTAGTTCCAAGCTTATGGCAATGAAATTTGTTGAAGAGCTCCCTTAAAGCTTAAGTCCTCCTTTTTCCCACTTCACCAATTCTAGCCAAGTCTCTAAGTTAGAGAGTGGGTGTTCAAACTCTCCAACATGGAGAGTTACCACTAAAAAGGCCACTAGAAACTCATGGGGAAAGGGAAAGACTCCCATTGGTGTCTCTTCCCTAAGTCTCTTACAGCTTTCTAAAATGTTCTTTGCATCAAAATGGAAGAGTGGTCTATCCAAGATCATGCTTCCAAAAAATTATTTTCGTCCAACTTGGAAATCAAACTTTTGGAAGGGTCTCTTGGTCAACCAGGGGTTATCCTAGGGTTAAAATGACCCTTATCCATAGGTATAACAAGTGGGATACCTAAAAATGACCCTAACACACCCCTAGGCACTTTTCTAACCCCCCAAAAGTCCACTACAAGCATACTCACGAAATTCCATTGAAGTGAGCACACCTCCAGCTCTCTAATTAAGGAAAACACATGGGGATCTACTTGGTACTAACCTAGGTAGTTGGAAACCCAATCCCCATGTGGACATGTCATGGTCTAAAGTACATACACAAGTGTCAAGTGACACATACAAACACTTACACATCACTAGACACATGTCATATCCACTTTGGCATAAAATACAAATAAAATAAATATGAATATAACATTTAAGAACTAAATTCCAACAATAAAACATTTACATTTACAAAATAAATCATGATACAACAAGGTATTTTCTCTCATTAGAAACAACCTTGGCTTAAACTGAGTTCACATTTACCTATTTTTGTTCCCCAGATTTTAATACCATGGTCTCATTCCTGCACACTAAATCCAAATATCAGTAGTCCAAGGAGATAAAATATACGTTATAAGGAAAATGAACAATATTAAAAACCTCAAGGAAAAATATTCATATTAAATTTATTACCTAAGGTCATAAGAAATAATAATTTCATTTAAGCATATAACATAAAGTAAGATTCACATTGCATGATAACTCTATTAAATGTCAATTTCTAATAATCCTCATATCATCAGTAATCCATCACATAATCATAATGTTTTTCCAAATCAAATCTCTTGAAATAAAAGGTCCAAAATAGAAACATAATATAGTTCATCAGGTGCATCATAAAGTATCATGTATCCAACATCCAAAATCATCAATCCATGACATAAAGCATAAATCCATAAAGCCCATAGTGCATCAAAATGTAATGTATCATGTACTAAGTCTATCATAAGAAGAAATATGGAAAGCTACGATGGGGTTCGGGGTGAGGCCTCAAATTTCTACACCATTATAGGTCAATTAGAGACGCATAGCAATAACTATACAAAAAGCTGTAAAAGTTGTCACAATGTTGCTTGACAACATTTTAGAAACTTTTAATGTTGCATGACAACATTTACAGAATTTGATTATTTTCAAGGTAACAATATGGGTGGTTTCCATAATGGCCTAGAATCATAAGTATGCAATATTAAGACAAAAATGATCCCATTTCCCAAGGCACAGAGAGGAGAAAAGTAATTTAGTTTGTGAATAGAAGCTCAGAGTTCTGATTTTCAGTGACAGTTGACTTGCATTGTGTTTCAGAGTTATCTTATGGATTGAAGTGTGAAATTTAGTGTTGGTTCTATGTAGTAGAGATAATTATAATTAATTTATTTTCAATAGTGTATTGGTTTTGAATTCATTAGATTAGGTTTTGAAATTGATTTGTAGATAGTCTAGTTGCTGGTGTAGTTTAGGCAGTTTTTGGTTTTATGGCTCCCCCATAGTTTTCCATCATGAAAATAATCACGGCCCTGAGAAATATGGTAGGGGAGTAATTGAAGTTTTTTTTTTGAAAGGAGGAGCTCAGAAGACCAAGCTTGCTATTTTTGGCATCATGCCCTAGGTAAGATCACAGTGCCCTGGTAGGTGTATGGAAGAGAGAAAGTGAAGTGCAATTGTAGGGGAAATATTGAGAGATTAGAACCAAGTGTGGTTTCAGAGAGGTAATGGTCCTATAAACACCTAAAAGTGAGATTAGGCATTCACCAATCTGTTTAGGTATATTTATAGGTATAAATCAAAGGACTACACAATTTAATCCCAATTAGCCTTATTTGCCCTACATTTTAAGATTCCACTATACGAATGATTTAGGAACCCAAGACCACCAAAATCCTAGAGGTATTGATAAAGGGTATTTTAATGTAAAATTAGTATTTAGGGTTGTTTGGAATTTTTGAGAGTAAATTGGGAAAAGCACCCTGTTTAGGGCTAGTAGACCAATTAGGCCTATTAGGCCAAAAGCATAGTCAATCTTGAGCTTGATTGAGAAAGCCTTAATGAACTATCAAAATAGAATAATTGGGAAGAAAAATGGTTCTTTCAATGATCGATAAACCCCCTGCAACACTTGTGTATATTTTATGGTGAATTTTCACTTGGAGTCATCAAAGGAGGAGTGAAGAGTTGAAGTATTTCCAATGATAGTTATACCCCAATGTGAAACACAAGAAGAAAAAATAATATATTTGAGTTAGGAGCATCTTAGGCCAGGAGAGAAAATACTAGTAAGGTCCTAGGAGTGAGCTTAGGATCTAGGGAAGATTAGGAGAAGTGGAGTCCTAGATATAAGTGTTTGTGCAAGCACACCTTGGAGCATCTCTATCAGATTGGTATCAGAGCTTATTGATCAGAATCATGATGAATGTTACAACTAGAAGAGTCAGTAGGAGAGTCTAAAATGTTGAAAAATGCAGAGTTGGCAAAGAAGGTAGATGAGAAAGAAGAACATAATAGATTACTCAGAGAGAGATTGGCACAATTGGAACAAAAAGTTGACCAAGTGGAAGAAAAGACTAAAGAAGTGAAGGATAAGGTTGAAGGGAAAGGTAAGGAGATTACCATAGATGATGATGTCCCTGAAGCTAACCCTATACTCATTAAGGAACCATTATTAAAGGCACTAAAGGCTTTGAGTGGTAAAGCACTAGAAGGAGTTCCTATCTTTAGTGGAAAGATGGAACCAGAGATAGTCCTAGATTGTATAGAAGGACAAGAGAATCACTTTGAATGTGATGGTATTACTGAAGATTAGAAGGTTAAAGTTGCTAAGGCTAGACTTAGAGGGTCTGCACTCACTTGGTGGAAGTTCATCAAAGATGAGAAAGAGAAGGAAGGAAAGAAGCCCATTGCCACATGTAAGGATATGGTTGCAAAAATCAAAGATGCTTATGTAACTGAGGAATATGAGAGTCAGTTACAAAAAAGAAGAAAGAGTCTAAGACAAAAAGATTTGGATGTGAACTCTTACACTAAAGAGTTTCAAAGGCTATGAATGAGGTCTAGAATTGGAGAAGATGAGAAGGTGAAGGTAGTTAGATACCTTAATAGTATCAAGTGGTCTATACAAGATAAAATGAGTCTCTTTCTCCTAAGACTGTTCAGAAATGCCACCAAATTGAAATAAAAGTAGAAGAGAAGCTAAGGAAGAAACAAGATTCAAGCACCACTAGAGGTAAAGGAAAAGGAAGAGACAATAGAGGATAGAGAGGTGGATATGGTGGAAGAAGTTGTAAGACAAAGGCTCAAGGAGAGACCAAACTTACTCAGAAGAAATAAGGAAGTTCAAACAGAGGAAACTCCAATAGAAGAAGGAACTCTAATAGAAATTGGAGAGGAAGAAATAGTGGTCAAGGTATAGGTTCTTACTTTGAAACTATGAAGTGTTATCACTGCAACCAAATAGCACACCCTACATACATATGTCTAGAGAAAGGCTCTACTTCCCAAGGAAATGACAAGAGGGTAAAATAATTTCAAGAAGAGTCTAGTGGTGGAAGTAAACAAATTGAGGTACCCCTAGAGTTAGAAGAAGGAGAGAACTTGATGATGAGAAGAACATTAATCAAGGAGCTAGTCAAAGAGGATCCTAGTCAAAGAAGGTCACTATTTAGAGTGAAATTCAAGATGATGGGAAAATTTTGTAGATTCATCATAGACTCAAGGTCGATTGTCAACCTAGTGTCAAAGGAGGCAGTCAAAAAACTAAAAATGAAGAGGATACACCATACCAACCCATACAAGGTCACTTAGTTGAACAAAGGAAAACATGTCCTTGTCAATGAACTATCTTGGGTGGAATTTTAAATTGAGAGATACAAAGACAAGGTGTTGTGTGACATCCTTCCTATGGATGTATTTCACCTACTCCTTTTTAGGCCATGGAAATTTTATAGAGAGGACATGCATGATGGAGCAAAGAATTCTTATTCTTTCAAGAAAGACAATGTGACTTTCAAGATACAGTCACTTTTAGATGAAGGAGAGATGAGGTAATCATGAACCAATATTCTTATGGTCAGTGAATTTGAATTCATAGAATCCTTATAAGAAGGAGAGGGAGTAGGATTTGCACTTGTGTTGAAGCCAAAGGAAGAAAGTGCAGACAACATAGTCAAGAAGATAGAGTTGCCTAAGGAAGTGCAGGAGATGTTGTAGAAGTATGAAGGCATTGTAAGTGATGGAAAACCATCAACCCTACCCCCTAAGAGAGTTGTTCATCACCAAATTGACTTTATCCCTGGAGCTACCCTTCCTAATAAGGAAGCCTATATAATGAATCCTCAAAAAAATGAGGAAATAGCTAAGCAAATCCAAGAACTCGTAAGCCAAGGTCTAATTAGGAAAAGAATTAGTCCTTGTGTCGTACCCACTATCTTAGCACCCAAAAAGGAAGGAAATTGGAGGCTATGTACTGATTCAAGGGAAATAAGTCAGATTACCATTAGGTATAGGTTCCCTATCTCTAGGATAGAAGACCTAATGGACTATCTACGAGAAGCCAAAATTTTCACTAAGATTGACCTAAAGAGTGGATAACACCAAATTAGAGTCAATGAGGGAGATGAATAGAAGACAACCTTCAAAAACATAGAAGGTTTATATGAATGGCTTGTAATCCCATTTGGGTTATCCAATGCCCCATCTACATTCATGAGGCTTATGAAACAAGTCCTTAAAGACTACATAGGAAAATTTGTGGTAATGTATCTAGATGATATACTAATCTATAGTAAGACCAAAGAAGAACATCTCAGACATCTGCAAATTGTTTTAAAGAAGATACAATAGGAGAAGTTGATGATAAATTTGGAGAAATGTGAATTCATGAAGCATGAGCTAGTATACCTTGTGTTTGTGTTGTCTCAAGGCAATCTAATGATGGATCCAAGCAAAGTGGAAGCCATTCTCAACTGGCCTACTCCAAGGACTGCAACAGAGGTGAGAAGTTTTCATGGGTTAGCCAAACACTATAGGAAGTTTTATTAAGCAATTTAGTGCTATTTGTGCTACCATGTTAGATACTATCAAAGGGGGGACGAAAACCAATTTTTTTTGGAATGAGAAATCTAACCATGGATTTCAATTGTTGAAGAAGAATATTTCCACTCAACCAATCCTAACACTACCAATTTTTGAGAGATTATTCAAATTTGAGTGTGATGCTAGTAATGTGGCCATTGGAGATATTTTGAGCCAAGAGGGAAGACTAGTGTCTTTCCACAGTGAAAATCTCAGTGATGCAAAGAATAAGTACTCTTCTTATGACATAGAGATGTATGCTCTAGTCCAATCTATAAGGAAATGGAGGCACTACTTGCTTCCAAAAGAGTTTGTGGTCTATTCAGACAATCAAACACTTAGTTTCCTAAATTCATAAGACAAGATCATTCATAAACATACGAAGTGGGTAGAATATCTATAGGCCTACACTTTCAACATTAAGCACAAGATGGGAATGCAAAATAAGGTAGCAGATTCCTTAAGTAGAAGAGTCCTCACTATACAAGAGATACACCTGTAGAGCATGGGTATTGAGAGTTTCAAAGATCTATATGCAGAAGATGAAGACTTTGCAGACATATATAAGGTATGTCAAGAGTACAAAAATCATTTTCATAGTGAATTCTCTAAATATACTTTTCAAAGTGATCTATTGTTTAAGGGAAGTCAATTATGTGTCCCTAGAGGGTCTATTAGAGAAAATATGATACTAGAGAAGTACAATGGTGCACTTAGTGGGAATTTTGGTGTCAATAAGACCCAAGAGTTAGTGTAGATGTTTTAATTTTGGCCTAAAATGAATTTGGACATTAGGAAGTATGTAGAAAGTTGTGTGGTGTGTTAGAAAGTAAAGGTTACATCTTCTAATGCAGGCCTCTACCAACCTCTTCCCATCCCAAGTAGACCATGTGAATGCTTGAGCATGAATTTTGTGGTGGGATTGCCAAAAACCAAATAGGGAATGGATAGCATCTATGTTATTGTAGATAGATTTAGTAAGATGGCACATTTTGTACCCTATAAGACAGTCTATGATGCAAGTCAAATAGGTCACCTATTCTTCAAGGAGGTATTCTAAATTCATGGGTTAGCATTGAGCATAGAGTCAAACAGAGACACAAAGTTCATGAGCCTTTTTTGCAAGACAATATGGAAAAATCAAGGAACCAATTTGTCTTTTGGGTCTGCATATCACCCTCAAACTGATTGTCAAACTAAGCTGGTAAATAGGACTCTAGGAAACCTCCTAAGTTTCTTAATTAAGGAGTATAGTAAAGCTTCAGACCAACTCATTGGACATGAAAAGTATGCCTATAATGATATTGTCAACAAAACCACACCGAAAAGCCCCTTTGAAATAGTCTACTGACTACACCCAAGGGGGATATTTGAACTCAGTGAATTGAAGGATGGAGCCAAGGGAAGTGGCTATGCAAAACATTTTGCACATTCTATGCAAGAAGTGCATGAGATAGTGAGAAAGACATTGACTGACAATACAGAGAAGATAAAGAACAAGGTGGATGAAAGAAAAAGGGATGTCAAATTACAAGTAGGGGATCTAGTAATGGTCCATCTAAACAAGGAAACATTGCAGAAAGGTGTTCCTCATAAGTTATAGATGTGAATAATTGGCCCATGTGCCATTCTGGCCAAATATGGCACCAACACATACAAAGTAGAGCTACTAGAAGATAGTGGTTTATCTCATGTATTAAATGTGGTAGATTTTATATTCTACAAAGGATCAATACCAGATCTATACTAGAGCCTTACAGAGGTCATAAAGGAGGTAGAAGACCTGAGATTGACTCCCACACCACCTAAGAAGAAAGAGAAGATACTTGAATTCCTGGCCTACAAGAAGACTAGATAGAGAACTTATTCTGAGCATTTGATTAAATGGCATGGAAAATAAGATGTAGAGGGAACTTGGATCAAGGAGACTAAATTGAAGAAGTTGGGAGTAGATTCCAACTTACTCAATCCAAGGATGGATTGAAGTCTTTTCATTTGGAAGGGATGGTGCAGGAGCACCTAGGAAAATCCCTAAGACCAGTTACAAGTTTGTCTTGTACTAACCTTAGAAAAGTTAGTAGTGTTTTATTGGATGCTATTAGGTCTTTCATGTGTGTTCTTAGGTGGATTTGACTAGGCTCAATCTAACCCAGCAGTTTAATGCTTTCCTAGTTGATAGTGCTAGATTAGGCCTAAGATGGGAAAATGTGTTTAAATATGTCTAAAAGTCTTTAAGGAATGGGAAGGGTTATAATTATGCCTAAAATGGTTCATAAGATATTTCTACACCATTCTAGGTCAATTAGAGACCCTTAGCAATAACTATGCAAAAAGTTGTAAAAGTTGTCACAATGTTGCTCGACAACATTTTAGCAACTTTTATTATTTCATGACAACATTTACAGAATTGGATTCCTTTCAAGGTAAAAACATGGGTTGTTGAAATAATGGTCTAGATTCATTGGTATGGCATATTAATAAAAACATGATCCCATTTCCTGAGGCATGGAGAGGAGAAAATTAGTTTGGTTTGTGAATAGAAGCCCAGAGTTTTGATTTTTAGTGACAGTCAACTTGCATTGTGTTTCAGAGTTATCTTATGGATTAAAATGTGAAATTTATTGTTGGTTCTATGTAGAAGAGATACTAATAATAAATTTCTATTGATTAGTGTAGTGCTTTTGAATTCATTAGAGAAGGTTTTGAAATTGATTTTTATATAGTCTAGTTGTTGGTGTAGTTTAGGCAGTTTTTGGTTTTATGGCTACCCCATAGTTCTCCACCTTGAAAATCATCATAGCCTTGAGTAATATAATAGGGGAGCCATTGAAGTTTTTTTTTCAAATGAGGATCTCAGAAGATCAAGATTTCTATTTTTGGGATCATGCCCTAGGCGAGATCACAGTGCTCGGCTAGGTGTATGACAAAGAGAAAGTGAAGTGCAATTGCAGGGTAAAGAGTGAGAGATTAGAAGCAAGTGTGGTTTCAGAGAGGTAATGGTCATGTAGAAAAATAAAAGTGAGATTAGGCATTGGCTAATCCATTTAGGTATCTTTCTAGGTAGAAATTAGAGGATTGCATAATTTAAGCCCAATTAGCCCTATTTTCTGTATATTTCAAGCTTCTACTATATGGATGACTTAGGAACCCAAGACCACCAAAATCATAAAGTTCTTGATAAAGGGTATCTAAATTAAAATTATTTTTAGGGTTGTTTGGAAGTTTTGAGAGTAAATTGGGAAAAACACCCTGTTTAGGGCTAGTAGACCAGGTAGGCCTATTAGGCCAAAAGCATAGTCAATCTTGAACTCAATTGCGAAATCCTTAATGAACTATCCATATGGGATAATTGGAAATAAAAATGGTTGTTTCAATGATGGATACACCCCTGCAACACTTGTGAATATTTTATGGTGAATTTTCTCTTGGAGTCATCCAAGGAGGAGTGAAGAGTTGAAGTACTTTTAATTATAGTTATCCCCCAAGGTGAAGCACAAGAAGATCAACTGATTGAGTTGAGTTAGGAAATTCTTAGGCTAGGAGAGAAAAGAATATAAAGGTCCTAGGAGTGATCTTAGGATCTAAGGAAGACTAGGACAAGTGGAGTCCTAGATAAGTTTTTGTGCAAGCATAACTTGTAGAAGCATCTATATCAATGAGGTCCCTAGGATAAATTCTATTTGATGACTTATAGACCTCTTAAGAGGTAGGTTTTATGGTTTGCCATCACTAACTATGCCTTTGAACCTTTCAAGTAGTGCTTGAACCTCTACTAGTATAGCTGCTATTGTAGTCTCTTCCACTTCATTGGGCTTTACAAATATGGCATAGCCCTCACTACTTTCTTGTTAAAGAGTTTCCAAGAACTCTTTTCCACTACTAAGTAACACACTAGGAGTGTTTGATTGGTCTCGTTCTTCATCTAGCACTGTATTTTGAATGTCTTTCCATCCTTCTTGAATGAGACTATATTTTATTTCCCATAATAAATGGATCCTCTATCATATTTCCATGATATTCCCAATAGGAGATGGAATGCATCCATAGGAAATGCATCACATATTAACTTTTCTTTGTATCCTCCAATGGAGAATTTAACCCATGTTTGTTCATTTACAAGGACACTTTTCCCTATTTTCAACCATGTCACCTTGTAGGGATTGATATGGGGTATCTTTGCCAAGTTAAGCTTCTTAAATGCTTCTTTTGAGATGATGTTATTTGTGGATCCTGAATCCACAATCACTTTGGACACTTTACCAATAATCTTGAACCTTATTCTGAACAAGTTGTTAGATATTTTTCTTGTAGAACCTTAATATAGCACTAATGCTTGACTCTTATATTCCAAATTCTTGATTCTAATAAGACAAAGTATAATTGATGTGTATTAATCATCCTTCTTCTTTGAGCTCCACAGACTCAGGCGGGTGTACCTTCTCTAAGTTACAACTTTTTAGTAAACTTAACAGTGGATCTAGGGTCACACTAGTTTTCCTATTGGTTTTTTCTATATCAACTAATAGAATACCTTGCAGATGGCTATAATCACACTAATACAAAGCTTAACAAGCTAGACCATGAACATAACAATAGAAAACAATAGTGAGACAAGGACTCTCATCCTTCTTCTTTTTAGAGTTCTTGACTCGGGAAGGCTAACCTAATAATTCTATCTCCAAGGAATCAATAAACTAAATTGCATTTTCTAATACAACTACTTAGGAATGTATGTTCTTTATAACAAAAAAGTAAATGATTATTTGTTTTAATATTGATGATGAAGAACTTCTTATCAAACCCTTGATCAGTGCCTTAATCTTGGGAAAAGAGTCAAATGAGATATAAATTCATAGAAACTAATTAATGGAAATACACATGTAGCTCATATAGAGTGCCTTACAAACTATCTTCTCATTCCTATACACCTATATTAAATCTTCACACTAATGTCTAACCCTCTAAAACCACTCATAAGAATTACTCCCTCCTTGAAAGAAACTTATAATTAATTGCACAATTACTGTATAACTAGTATATTTAACATTGCTTACAAATTAGACACACAAGAGCATAAACAAAAATATAAGAAGACAACAATGATATAGAACAAGAAAATCTACTGTATTTTATTAATATACTCTTGCTTCAATACATTCAAAATACTAAAAGCCTAAAAACTGAAACAAAAATGAGAAGTCTACCTCGAAGTTGTATATTTAACCATTCTTACTATTATGGTACAACTTGCTATTCATAGAGCACTAGACATCTTGGAATCCTTGGAAAGAAAGAATGCAGCAAGATTCAAATGGCTAGGCTAAAAGTCTAAAGTGCTAGAAGACAAAAACAAAAGTACACCTTCAATCGGTTGAGAAAAGACTTGAATATATGATTTGATATGAAATCAAATCTTTGATATGATTTAGAACTTTGATAGCTGGCACCTTTTTCCACAGATATTTTGTATATCCTCTTGTAATTATTGTGAGACCTAGTGACTACCAATACAGGCTAATTTACACTAGTCTTATTGATGACTATACTCCCTATGCTCATAGATCAGGTGTTAGGTGTCTCTTCACTCCTCATCCAATACATCTAGGTCAATGGGTGTAGGATTTTTCTTCTTGGGATTTGTGTTGACATACCATTCTTGTACCTCTTCCTTTGAAGGCCAATTAAATCTCTGAATATTGTGTAGTTGAACCTTCTTTCAGTCCCATCTTGCATCGGTGATGACCTTGACTTCTATGACAAACTTGATAAAGTCTGTCTCTACTTTGAAAGCCTCGTCCAAGGTCTTATTAAACATGTCAATATCCAATGAAACACTATCTATTATAAATGCCTCTTTAATAGGCAGTAAGGTATCAAATTCACCTCTCTAATCTTCTATTGCCTTAATCTTATTATTTTCTCCCTTTATTGGAGGGAAAAATCTATTGTAATCTGACACAAACATGTTGATCCTGGCTTGTATCTAATTTTCCTTTCCTTTGAAGAAATACAAAGTGGCTCCAATATGTTCAATTTATTCTCCTACTTGACATAAAATCACAGGGAGATATGTTCTATGTGGATGTAAGGATCCTAACCTTTCAAAAAACTATGCCCTGCCTAACCAAGTACCAAAATAAGGACTTAAAGTTGCAATATGGTTATTGACTTCTATTTCTAGGTCATGTATCTTGATGTAATAATTGTGTACCAAATCAAATTTACTCTTTAGGATATCAATCCTATGTTTCAAGATCTTCTAGAGGGCTTCCAAAGACACTTTATTCTGATCCTCATCTTCTTGCTCTGTTTATGCTGAAATATCTTATGTAGTCTCAGTCTGAGGATCTACAACCTATTTAGGTAGAGAAAGAATAGTCTTGGGGGCCTCTTTTAATTTCTTATTCAATTCTTCCACCTTCCCTTATAATTCCTTGATCTTAATCCAGCATACTTCGCTGTCCTTTACTATAGCACTTGATTGACTAAAAAGATTTTGATATCTCTTGGACATCTGCTTTGTCTTGGCTTCCTTCAAAAGTGAAAAATGGGTAAGAGCTTGGGATATTTCCAAGTCACCAGTATTATAGATAGAACAAATGATCTTATCCCCATCCATTTTCTCCTGCACATTAATAAAAGATGGCTTCTGTGTCCTAGGTGCCAATGACCACAAAGCTAAAGTCTGGGATCATGGATCATATCCACATCCCTTGATCATTTCTCTAATCTGTGTCTCTAAGGATATATTTTCATTAAGTTTCCTACTAATATGATCAATTATGAAGGCTAAAACTAAATCCCAACCAGGTACAAGAAAAATTCAACTTGATTTGACTAGTTTCTTAGCTTCATCAGGTGTCACAGTTTCATTTTCAAGGTCATATACTTGCAAGGCCTGCAAAGCTTCACCTAGAACTGAACCCTCCTCTATCAATTAAAACTATGCCCCCATTTCTTTCTACTTTATCCAAATCAAGAAATTCTAGAATTCCTCTATTTTGACGAGTGCATCATCTTTCAAGAATTCTTCCTACTGAATTTATCTTTTGTCCTGGCACAACAGGAGAGGTATTTCAACTTCTTCTTCATCATCCTTTTTCACTTTCTTTCCTTCCCTGATTTCTTTTCTGAGGTCATGGTCATATGCTTTGTTTCCAGTGATTAGGGAACTCACCTTATATTTTTCTTTTCATGTTCCTTGGCATGAGAAGGCTCCCCTAATTCCACTTTCTGTTTCTTTTTAGGGGGCTCATCAGTATCCTCTGTGTCAAGAACCTTTGTAAGGTCTACCTCTATGCTCTTCTCGGTTGAGGGTGGTTGATCCATGGGAGGAGGGATGTGAAATGAATAGCCTCGCTCACTATCTTCTTCATATTCTGAGGAGGAGTGCTTGTCTATCCTTTCTCCTTATCTTTTATTAGCCTCCCAAGATGATTATACAAGGTATTGTAAGACTCTATCATTTTATTGAGTCTCTACAAGTAAGGTAGTTCAGGAAAGAAACCTCCAAAAGGAATCCCCTTTTTCTATATTTATTTTTCTAGGCTTACAAGATCCTAATACTGATCTGCCCTTCTTTCCACCTCATCTTCCTCCAAGATGTTCCTTATGAGTTCCTCTTCCACACACTTGTAATGCTCTTTGATAATAGTGATGGTGAAACTTAGCAATTTATTGGCACTCTTTATAAATCCCTTTGGGTCTATATACCTGTACAGGGCCACATTCATTCTATAATGACCCAAACACTTATTTATTGGATCATATGCTCTTTTTCCAATGGTGAAGTTGGTGACCTTGAATCTCCATTGTGTAAAGGTACCCTTCCTATGTGGAGCCAGGTGTTCCTTTATCTGTCATCATTAATTTCCAAATAAACCTTATTATAGATATCCTTAGTGGCACATAGTTGGGAAAGATATGTGGCGGTTGGGAAAATCCATAGACCCTCATCAAAGTAAAGTACTATCCACAGTAGAAATCTCCCTAGTTATGATCCCGTACCCACTTATCAATATACTAACAATGTCTAAGTAGTTGTAGTACCCTGATTGGCTATCTGGTCATACCCACACCTAGGAGATTTAGAATTGGATATGCAATCCAATTTTGATAGCCCAAAAAGTCATGCTCATTGAAAGTAAAATTCCAAACCCTAACTTAAAGCTGCACTAGGTTTTTCTTGCCATGAAGCATCATCCTTGGCTTCAAATTATAGACATCCATGCTATTGATATTGAAATATAAAATTAAGTGCATCAAAATGGAATAATGCAAAAATTTAGGGTTTGGTTTTGTGTGGACATCAATAAGGCCTTGATGTATTTGATCTATAACATATTGAATATAATCAAAATTAGTATTTGCATGAGAATTTTGCATGTCCAAGATGATCATCAATAAATCTGCAGATACCCTCTAACTATGCATCCTTCCCCAAAACTCTACATAATGCATAGGAAATGTAATTCACATAATGATTCAAATCCTTAAAGAAATACGGGGGAGTAGAATTTGGTATGGCAACTATATAATTCATGTTTGCTTTGGGCACATGACCCTAGATTAATTTGGCAACAATAGTGTCCTCTCTAACATACTAATTCTCTAACTTCTTAAGGTCAATCTCTGTAGTACAAGGATGATAGATATCAAAAGCCTTCATAAATGAAGCCCTATCCAATTTAAACAAGGCTGATCCATCACTCTTCTTAACGGTTCTAGAAAGAGAATCATATTTCCTAGCTATCTCTATAAGAAAATATACCTCTACAATGACATCTGGAACAACTAGCTTAACTAACCCTAATGTACATGGATTGGAAATTGGGATTTCCTTGTTCCTATTACTATACAAATAATTAAAAAAGTGATAACCAGAAGACCGAGGAGTACGTGCATCTCTATAATTTTCTTTATCATCAACAAGGAGTTTTTCATTTACCTTTTTCCCTTGATTGGTTCTAGGTAATAGAGCCAAAAATTCATCAAAATAGTTTATTTTTCCCTTCTAATCATCCTCTGCATCTCCATTTATCCCACTGGTAGAAGCTTTTCTTAGTGATGCTTGACTCATTGTAACTGATTTTACTAGACAATGCTTCTTTCTAATACAACTTATTCTTACAACCAACCCTAAAACCTAGACAATTACCCACTTCTAAAATCATTGAAACTTATGAAATTTCTAGCTGTGCACTCTAAAAACTTTGGTAACCTAAAATGAAAAAGGCAACACCTATTTATTTATGAGAAATCAATGCACTAGTCTAGTCAAGATCATGAAATTGTTACTCAGTGACTTCTATCATTACTCTGCATTCCTTGACATCAATTTTTCCTAGCCTTGGCGCCTGAAGTTGACAAGTACTTTGAATTTGAAAAACCCACTAGGATAGGTAATGATTGCTTTTTCTCAGTTTTAAAACCCTATTATAAGCGATTAAGCCTTAAACTCAATCATTATTTGTTGGTTTTCTTTACCTTTAACAGCTCAACAGATCTTTTACACTCTGTAAAATTTTTTCCCTTCTGATAGGATATCTTTTTACTTTATGGTGCGAGAATAAACCTACACAAGTTTACATCAATCTTACCACAATTCTTTTGGAGATTGCGCGACTCCATTATCTCTATGTTTCTGAGAATTTATCTCTACCTTGGTTTCATCATGAGATTCAACGGGCACCATATGATCTAAATCTTATCAATGGTTTAGATCTATCTTTTTACCCTAGATCTTAGCCCAACTTAACCTTTCTTCTTTTAGAGATCACACAACTAAGAAAACTTGAAGTCGCTACATGTTTTGGTTTACCATAAGTTTTTTTAGAGATTTCATTCCAATCATACGATTAACTCTTGATCAATGGCCTACACTAAATCTCTTAATCCTTTTGTACTTGTTGAATATATCTGGAGATTATGCAAATACCCTTGGATCATCTATAATCTGAAGGCGCATGCTGAATCTCCCAAGCTTTAATCTTAACTCCAGTTTTTCACAAGATCACATTACTAAATGCCATCGCTAAGTCGCTAGATAAATTTATCAACCTTGGGTTTACTCTGAGACTTTACAAATATTGCAGATCTGTAAGACACTAAAACATGTGTTAGTATCTTATTCATTATCTCTTAATCGCTAAACAATCCTTGACCTTTTGACTTCTTTCAGTGACTCAATGCTAAACAGAAGATTTAATCATAATCTATGGTTTAGATTTACTTGCACCAAAACTTGACCTATCTTTGGACTTCATGATAACTAACCATAGTTTATCTGGAGACTTAGTGATTGAGTGAATCTATAAGTCACTGAACAAATCATCTAAATTAGGTTCTTCCTTGAGATTACATGCCAGCCCTTGATTATGTTTTAATCCAACGGTCTTTTTTGAATCTCGAGACCTTTCATTTAACTGTGCTTTCAATCCAAGATAGCACGACTACATTATCTCTAAGTCTCGAAAAGAAAATTTACTTCACTTAATCTTAACCCATGTTTATCTAGTGACTGCATGAAAAAACTTATCTCTAAATTGCTGAAAGAATCTTTAACTCATGAGTTTATCAAGAGATTAAATACACACCGCTAGACTAATTCAAAAATGACACAATATCTATGACTATCTCTAAGTTGTCAAAATAAACCTTGAATTTAGCATTTTTTTAGAGATTACATGCTAGCCTCTCATCTTGGGAAAGCTCAATGGTTATCTCTTAATAGCTGAATCTCCTTCTTAACTCTAATTCCTTATGGAGACTTCATGACAAAGAAAAAGTAAATTTTGCCCTTAACCTCGGGTATATTAAGAGATTACATGACTGAGAAAACCTCCAAGTCATTGAACAATCCTTATGACTTGAGTTTAATATAGAGATTTGGTACTATCCACATGATCAAATATTAATCTATGGCAGTCGCTAAGTCTCTGAAGCTTTGATCCATCTTTGAAATCATCTCGTGATTATGCGCCAACCATGGGATCCAACTAAGATCAACCACTATCGCTAAGTCTCTAAATAACTTAAAACATATTCCTTTTATCTCAAGATTAAGAGATACAAGCTACCTCTAAGTTTCTAAACATAATAGAATATTCGGCTTACTTTTCAAGATAAGGAGACAAAAAGGTAACTTCAAAATAGAACCAGGCTGAGAATAGTTAGGGATTTTTGCACGACAAGGATAAAAAATGACCTAGGGCTTAGGTTTTTCACATTTCTTATCACTTTCATTTCTTGGAGGTCAACATTTGCAAGAAAATTTGATAGTACTCTTGACAGATCTCTATAGTTTAGGCAAAATTATCACTAGGAACCCAAAAATTTATAGCAAAACTCAAAAACTAGAAACATATCCAACATTGGCTCTTTCTAAGGATGTTTGAATGCAAGTTCATAGCAAGAACCATAGGTCTCTGGAAGGTAGACCACAACTAACTAACCTACTTCAAAAACAAATACACAACAGGAAGGAAACACACCTATACATAAAATACAAAGATACTGTGCCTAGAAGACAGAACTAATTGAAGAAAGGTTTCAAAAAATTTCCATGCATTGGAAATTCAAATACCTCTCCATCCATATTATTTAGGATATATGAATCTTTTCCAAAGATTTGATGAATTATAAAGGGGCCTAACCATAAGGACTCAAATTTTTTTATGCTTCCCCTTGTCTTCAGCTCTTGCATTCCATTGAAGAACCAAATCATCAGGTTGGAAATTCCTATTACTTTCTCTTTTATCAATCAGGTACTTCATTTTTTTTTGTAACTTGATGTTTTCCCTTTGACTTTCTTTTCTTATTTCATCCAACTCTACTACCTGCACAATTCTTTCTTGCATTGGATCAGGGACTTCTAGTTCCTCATCTTGGATGAACTTATCCACTAGAAGTAAATTATTTATAGGCATTATAGATTGAACACCATACACTAATTCAAAGGGAGATTTCCATGTTTCCTTCTTCACAGTGATCCTATCATCCAACTAAGAAAGTTTCAGCTTTGAATGCCAGGATCTCTTATTTTTCTCCAGGGTCTTTTTCAAAATTTTCAAGATAATTCTGTTACTTGATTCTGCTTTCCCATTGGCTTGTGGATGGAAAGGGGATGAATATGACATGAAAATTCCCATAGTAGAACATAAATGAACAAATTCATCAGACCTAAAACACATGGCATTATCCATTACTAATTTGATTGGAACACCAAATCTAGTAATCATATTGTTCATCAAGAAGTCAATCACCATTGTTCTTGTAGCCTTTTTAGTTGGAATTGGCTCAACCCACTTGGTAAAATAATCAATTACTAGAAATATCCAAATGTGTCCCCCACTTGATTTCTCAAAAAACTCTCCTATAAAGTCTATACCCCACATGGAAAAAGGGGCCTCTGCAACTATAGGGTTTAACAATAAAGCACCTAAAAAATTCATCTTGTTGGAGAATCTCTGACAGGGTTCACACTTTCTAACAAAGGAATGGGTATCTTTGAATAAACAAGGCCAATAATAACCAACCCTTAAGATTTTGTGAGATGTTGACCTAGCTGAGTAGTGTCCTCCACACATCCCTGCATGCATTTATCTTAAAATCTTCTTAGATTGCCCTTTGTCTAGGCACAACAACAATATCACATCCGTGTTCTTCCAATATAAGTCACCTTACAAAAAAAAATATCTCTGATCTTGTAACCTCAAGCTTCTCCTTTGATTATCATTTAAATGTTCTAGGCAACTGGCATTCTTGAGAAAAAACATAATATCAGCATACCAGGGTTGTATCTCAATACTTGTAACAACCTCTCTACATGTTTAAATATTGTTTACTTGGACTAGGTCAAGATTATCTTCAGTCATAAACTTGGCTTGTCCTAAGCCTCTTACCAGTTTGGTAATGTGGATTTCTAGATCAAACTCTTGAATTTTGTTGATCTACTTGCATCTTTTTCTAGTTACTTCACATTGGACCATAATATCCTTGATGACAGCATGGGGTACATATGCATTGATCTTGGCACAAAAAAAGTAAGTTTTGAATGCATTAACCTCCTTTACTACAGAATATGCATATTTCTCCATCAATTTATAATCTAGTTCAGCTGCCTATAATGACTTGCTGAAAAAGGCTATGGGGTGCTCAAATCCCTCCTCATCTTTCTGCAACAGAACTATTGCAATGGTATGAAAGGATGTAAATGTAAACAAAGATAAAGGCTATGTGTAGTGAGGATATACCAGTATAGGGGCCTTTTTGATAGCTAGCTTGATTTTTTGAAATTTTGATTGTGCCTCTTGATCCCATTCAAATTTTACATTCTTTTTCAAAAGTTTGACAATTGGTTCAACCAATTCAGCAAAAATTGAAATGAATCTCTTAACACAATTTATTTGTCCTAAAAATGATTGTACACCTTTTAGGTTCTTAGGAGCATGTACCTTTTGGATAGCTTCAACTCTCTCCAGATCTATCCTTACCCCTTCTTTGGATACGATGTGCCCCAAAAGCTTTCCTTTTGTGACAGCGAACTGCCACTTCTCTGGATTTAAGGAAACTCCATATTCCATGGCCTTAATAAACACCCTTTCCAAATGATTACAGTGATCTTCATCTTTCTTTGAAAAAGTAGTCAAATCATCCTGATACACCACCATGATAATATTTATAAGATCCTTGAATGCCACATTCATAGCTCTTTGAAAAGTTGCACCAGCATTCTTCAAACCAAATGGCATATGAGAATACACATAAGTTCCCCAAGGAGTAGTGAATGCAGTCTTTAATTGTTCAGAATTCTTGACCAGTACTTGGTTATCCCTATAAAATCAATCCATCATAGAAAGTAAGTCACATCCAGTCACTTTCTGCAACATAGCTTCCATATTGGGTAATCCATAGTTATATTTCAATGAGGCAACATTTAGGTTTCTAAAATCAACACACAACCTGATATCCCCATTATTATTTCTCACAGGGACTAAGTTTGACACCCATGATGAATGTCTGATTGGTTGAATAATACTGACATCTCTTCGTTTCATCAACTCAGTTTGCATTTTAGTGGCCAACAATGGATTGATAGGCCTCTGTTTCTATCTGAATGGTTTGATATCCTCCTTTAAAGGAATATCATGTTGAAATAGGTCTTGTTTATAAGCTTTTAGGTCTTCATAGGACCAGGAAAATGCACATTTGTATTTTTTTAGCATCTTTATTAGATTCAATCTTACATGTCTATCCAACTTATTTCCAATATATACCAATTGTGGGGATGTTTCTGATCGCAAATTGATTTCTTCCAAGTCTTCTACCTTGGCGTGGGACCTTTGAGACATATAGTTGTCATTTATGCTAAACATACCTTCTAGCTCTACTAACCCATTTGGAATATGGTTAGATGCTAACTGGACTATCTCATTATAAAAAAATGCACTCTTTACCATTTATAATTGCAATCAAAGCATCGCAGTCAATTTTCTGGCCATCATAGTGATCTATATATTGAATAAATTTGAGGATATCTTCATTATCCTCAAAATCTTGCTATTTATAAATGTTATTAGGCACTATAGGACTATTCTTAATCTCAACCATAGAAATCCCAACAAGAGTGATATCATCTTTTTTTTTAGCAACATTTGCAAGAAAATTTGCCATGATGTTATTAGATCTTTCTACCCAAAGAATATTAAAGGCCTCAAAATGTTCAAGCCTATCCTAGACTGCATATTTATACAACTTCAATATTTCATCTTTGTCAGCCTTGTGAGACCTTATCTGAGCTATGATTAATTTGGAATCTCCATGAATCTTTAAACATTTAATACCATGCTTAATGACAATATCCATTCCCAAAATCAAGGCTTCATACTCAGCTATATTATTTGTACAATGAAAAGCCAGTAAGAAGGAGTATTTGAAATTAATACCTGATGGGGATATGAATATAACACCATCTCCTAATCCTTTCTTGGAGAATCCTCCATTAAATTAAATCTTCCACAATCCACTTTGTTGCAATAATAGTTCATTAATAATTGGATCTGTGTTTCTCAACTATGGCTTGATGTCCTCTACAACAAAGTTTTCTATATCAACATCTATACGAAATTCCATTGGTCAAGCATAACCATCTCCACCATAATAGGTGAACAAGGCTCTCTTTACAACTTGACCTCAAAACCATTTACAGGAACTATTGCATAAGATAAATCTAGTTGCAATATTCCACCCACTACTGTGGCCCACTATCTTGATAGAAGCATACCATAATGAGGTTTTGTATCTACAATAATTATATCCATTTTGTAAGTAGCTTCTTGGAAGGAAACAATCTTGACTTCAATGTCCTTTAGTGTTCCTATCACAAGAACCTCTTTGTTGTCCATTGCATAACAACTTCAAGAAGGAGTAGTGACTTGAAAACCTAATTATTTCATGATATGATAAGGCATTACAGTAGCTGCAACACTAGAGTCTATCATGCAATTCTTGAATTGAAAATGTATTACCATTAAAGTAACATAAAAAGGATCCACTAAGAGTGGTTCATGAGTAATCACATTACCAATATTGATGTTAGAAAATTCTTTACTCTTATCTATTCATTTTACTTATTTTTCCTTTTCCTTGATAGATGGAATCTCTCTTTTATCACCATTCTTAGTCAAGGGTAACCCTTCTTGTTTTGACCTAGGGATATCATCTATCCCTCTCAGAAGTGCAAGTGTAGATTCCTTATGCTATCTTATTTTCATCATCTCCATGAGTGGGACTAAAACTTTCATCTGAGTGAGAGCATGTCTTATGTTAAACATAGGAAACTCTAGAGATGAATCACCTATCTTTTTTCCTTTCATGGCTTTTCTAGTAGCCACTTGTTCTTCTTTTATTTCTTCTTTCTCCTTCTGATCAGAAGAAGATTCAACTTTTTTTGCATTTTTTTTTTCTACCTTTGTGATGAGATTCTGCAGCATTTTGTGGAGTGTCTTCTTTAATAAAAATAGAGGCAAGCTTACCTTGAGCAGGCTCATATGTTCTATTTTTTAGATTGTATGCACCCTTAGCTTAATTTATTTCTACTATAGTTAGGGATATTTTCTCTTCATCACTTGGTAATCTAAAATGAGGATTCTCTTATTTTTTACCCACTGCATTAATGGTTCTTTGGGATATAATATAAGTTTTATCAATAAAATCAAAGACAATTTTTGGGCTGATATTCTAAGTACTTTCTCCTTTTGCTACTTACATCTTCAATATGTTCACCTTCGTCAGAAGACCAAGGTTAGGGTTTCCTTAAAGTGAAAATGTTCACAACAACACTCTCTTGTTTAGGACCTGATTGTTCATCTCCCTCACCCATTTGATCAGCTAGGGCTTGGGCTACCACACATTGGTATTAAGAGTGAGGCATGTTGCAACTAGTGCACCAGGGAGTGTTCTCTACATAATTTTTAATATTCATTTTTGGGGGATCAAGGGTTTTGATGCAGGGGATTCTTGGGTTATTGTCAATCCTTCTCAACCAAAAATATGTTTCTTTTGTTCATTACTTTGTTTGGAGGATTCTCAGTGAAGTACTCTGTCACTTAGGTTTGTTCTTTGTTGCTCAGTTATGCTTGTTCTGAGTTGGTCTCTATTTCTCTAGTTTTTGTTGCTTAGGCATACTTGTTTCAAGTTCATTTTTATATTGCATAGGTTTGTATTATATTTCTTGGGTATGCTTGGCATGAGTCCTATTTTGTTCCTTGTGGTGTTCTTTGCTCGATTCACTCTGTTGCTCGGTCATCCTTTGCCTGATTTGTTTATTTTGGAGTTGGATATGGTAGCCTACTTTTGCATTTATTTTCCATCACTTAATTAATGTGGGGTCTCTCATTGGGATATGTGTGGACCTAAATATGGGTCTCACTTATGGATTTGAGTGCCGACCTCTTTGGTGGACTCTTGTATATATTTGTTTCTCTATTCTTAGTTTTAAGCATCAGTTCTTAGAGACAGTTTTTGGAAAAGATAGAAGATTAAGTATTGAAATATCTGGAAGGAAGGTCTATGACCTCGCATATATGAAGATTGATCTATAATTCATTGAATATATGGGAAAAACTAGGAAGTCCTTATAGCCTGGCATGTAATGAGTTTGATCAATTAATGAAAAGGATATATGATGTTTCTTCTCTCACTATGTTGTTTTTGTTTCTACATTGTATTTGTAAGATGGTTTGGTAGTTGGGAGAGCCTTTGGCCACCTCCTGCCACCCATCCTTGCATCAAGTGGCATCAGGGGATTGGTGAGATCTAAGTTCCTTCTTGTAAACCCTAACCCTAGTTGGTGATATTTTTGTGGAGTAGCAGATTGCAATCTGACCTACAATTGTAGAGGGATTTAAGATGATTTGTGGGAGAGGAAATGCCGATGAAGGTCTAGATGATATTATTAGACAAATGAATGCTATATTGGAAGCTGTTGAGACAGCCTAGCCCAGAGGAAGACATCTTGAAGATGTTAGTGATGATGAATTGGAAGAAGTTCAAGGTGAAGTTACACCTGCACCTGTGATGGATTGGGAAGAGGAGATATTTCTATGATCTTTGACAAGTTTGAAGTCCACACCTCAGTTTAATCCTCTTGAGTATAGTGGGAAATTAGATTTTGATGAATTAATTGACTATATAATTGAGATGGAAAAGTACTTTTAATGTGAGAATATATCAGAGGATAAGAAGGTGAAGATTGCAAGCACAAATTTGAAAGGTCATGCATCCTTATGGTGGGAACATATGCAATTGGATCAAAAGAAGAAAGGTAAAGAAAAAATAAAGGTATGGGATAAGATGGTAAACAAATTAAAAGGCAAGTTTCTACATTTTGATTATCAAATTAACCTTCTTAGGTGAATGCAATGTTTGAAGCAGAAAGACAGATCTGTAAAAGACTACACTGAGGAATTCTATAGATTGGACATCAAATCTGGACATTTTGAAGATGAAATGGAAAGAGTAGAAAGATAGTTGAATGGATTGAGAAGTTCCATACAAGATGAGATCATCTTGGTCAAGAAGGAAAATATTGAGGAGGCATTTTAGTTTTCCCTAAAATCTAAAAAGAAATTGAACAAGAAATATGAGAAAAGAGAAAGAGGCTGAGGTCATAGATTCCCTAGAGGAAGAGGTAGATCTCATGGTGAAAATAGTAGAACAGAGCTAGACAAATCAATTTTAGAAACATTTCAAGACAAAGGAAACAGTGAATGGAAAGCTGGAAGTTCATACCGAGAAAGGGACAATTACTCTTGAGGTGGATATAGCAGAAGAGGGTTCCAAGTAACTTCTTATAATGGTGGAGAGGAAGGACATAAATCCTTTGAATGCACACATGAAATAAAGAAGATTGGTAGTAGAAGAAATGATTTGGTGCAAGAAGAGTCACCAAATTAAGTTGGGAAGGAAGGAATTTTCATGATTCGAAGGATACTATGGAGTGACAAAGATAAGAAAGATCTTGTTAGGAAAAGTTTATTCAAGACTAGATGTAGAATTGCAGACAAAGTTTGGAAGGTAATTGTTAATATTGGAATCTTGGAGTATTTGGCATCTAAGGAAATCGTCAAGAATTTGCAGTTGGAGAGGGTGAAGTATCCAAATCCCTATTAGATCTCATGGATCAAGGATGAGCATACATTAATGCTGAGTGAACAATGTTTTGTGAATATAAAAATTGGAAAGTATTATGATAAGGTGTTGTGTGATATTATGCCAATGGATTTTTGTCATATTTTGTTGGGTAGACCTTGGCAATATGATAGACATGCTATACATGATGGAAGATTCAATAGAAATTCTATTTGGGTTGATGGTAAGAAACAAGTTTTGTTACCTTTGGTTGAAGAATCTATTGGGGAGATATGTAACTCTATGAAAGTTTGTTTGATGGAAGGTAGACAGTTTGTTAAGGATTTGAAAAGGAATGATATTTTTTATTCTTTGAGTCCTAACAAACCGAGTAAGAATATAGAAGATGATATTCCTACAAAAGTTGAGAAGTTACTCACTGAGTACAAGGAGATCATTTTAGACAATGTACCTGATGGTTTTCCACTAGTGAGAGATATCAGTCACTATATAGATCTGATTCCTAGAGCTATTATACTAAACAAAGCACCACATAGGTTAACACTGACTGAAAATGAAGAGCTTAACTAACAAGTCCATGAATTGTTAAAAAATGGTTTGATCCGAGAAAGTTTGAGTCCATGTGCAATACCTGCTGTGTTGGAACCAAAGAAGAATGGATAATGGAGAATGTGCACTAATTCAAGAGCAATTAATAAGATCATAGTGAAGTATAGGTTTCCTATACCAAGAATGGATGACATAATGGATTGTTTGAGTGGAACAAGATATTTTACCTTAATTGATTTAAAAAGTGGATATCATTAGATCAGAATTAGAGAAGGTGATGAATGGAAGACTTCTTTCAAGACAAAGGAAGGTCTCTATGAGTGGTTGGTTATGCCTTTTGGTTTAACTAATGCACCGAGTACTTTTATGAGGTTAATGAATGAAGTTTTGAAGAAATTCTTAAATTAGTGTATGATTATATACTTGGATGATATTTTGATATTTTGTAAAACTAGAGAAGAGAACTTGATGCATATAAGACAAGTGTTGCAGATATTGAAAGAGGAAAAGTTGTTGATAAATCTGAAGAAGTGTTCCTTCATGAAAGAAGAACTTGTGTATTTGGGTTTTGTAATTTCAGCTGATGGTTTGAAGATGGATCCTGAGAAGGTTGAAGCTATACTTAGTTGGCCTACACATGAGAATGTCACTGAGGTAAGATCATTTCATGGATTGACAAGTTTTTATAGGAAGTTTATCAGAAATTTTAGTTCTATTTGTAATGCTATGACTAAGACAATGAGAGGAGACAAAAGAGAATTCAAATGGACACATGGAGCTGATAAGAGTTTTGAGACTTTAAAGTTGAAGGTTGTTGAATTACTTGTGTTAGCATTACCTGATTTCAATAAGGTATTTAAAGTTGATTGTGATACAAGTGGAAGTGCAATT
Organism: Thuja plicata; assembly: GCA_018584345.1. Taxonomy (NCBI): domain Eukaryota; kingdom Viridiplantae; phylum Streptophyta; class Pinopsida; order Cupressales; family Cupressaceae; genus Thuja; species Thuja plicata. The sequence continues at coordinate 2,350,773 of MU225244.1, forward strand.
GGAGCTATGTTGACTCAAGAAGGTAAACCTATTTCTTTCTTTAGTGAAAATTTGAATGATGCTAAGAGGAAATATTCTATCTATGAACAAGATTTCTATGCTATTGTTCAAGATATGATGGAGACATTACTTGATGCCAAATGAATTTGTGTTTTATGCTGATCATAAAGCTTTGCAATATCTGGATGGTCAGAATAAGTTGAATCAGAGACATATGAAATGGTTAGAGTATTTGTAGAGTTTCACATTTGTGATTAAGCATAAGAGTGGAGTTTCTAACCAGGTTGATGATGCATTAAGTAGAAGAAGATCTTTGTTAACTGAAATGAGAATTGAAGTTCTTGGTTTTGATGACATGAAGAGTTTGTATGAAAGTAATCCTAATTTTTCTAAGCAGTGGAGAGTGTGTAGAGAACATAATTCAAATCAATAAAGTAAGTATGAAGACTATTTCATTCAAGAAGTTATGTTGTCCAAAGGTATTCAGTTGTGCATATCGAGAGGATCAATGAGAACTAATTTGATTAAGGAGAAACATAGTAGTGGTTTGGCTAGATATTTTGGTATTGATAAAACATTGAGTTTTCTTATAGAAATGTATTTTTGGACTCAATTGTATAAGGATGTTCAGAAATTTATGAAAATTTGTGGAGTTTGTCAAGTTGCAAAAGGAGTAAGTTAGAATACTAGTTTGTACACACCGATTACTTTTCCTGAGAAACCTTTGAGTGATATCAGCATAGATTTTGTTCTTGGCGTACCTAGGACAAAAAGAGGTAATGATTCCATATTTATTATTGTGGATAGATTTTCTAAGAAGACACATTTCATACCATGTAAGAAAACATCATATGTAGTACATATAATAGATCTTTTCTTCAAGGAGATTGTCACATTGCATGGATTACCGAGGAGTATCATCTTTGACCAAGACAATAATTTTGTAAGCTATTTTTACAGAAAACTTTGAAATAAGTTGGATGCTAAGTTGAAATATAGTTCTACATTTCATCCATAGAGTGATGGACAATCAGAGGTTGTAAACTAAAGTTTGGGTAACTTTTAGAGATTCCTAGTTGGAGGCACACCAAGTAATTGGGGTTTTATGTTGGCACAAGCAGAGTTTGCATACAACAATTTAGTAAATAGAAGTACTAGAAAGACACCTTTTGAGATTGTTCATGTCACACAATGAAGAGGTATATCACACTTGAGATATATTGTTGGAGAAGAGAAAAGAAGTGCTAAAGCTGGAGAATTTTCTGAGTTTACGAAGACATTGCATGAGGATGTAAAACAAAAGCTAGAGAAAAGTATTCAGATATACAAGGATAGTGCAGATAGATCAAGAAGACATAAAACATTTTAAGCTGGTGATGGAGTAATGGTTCATTTGAAGTTCCTATTAGAACATATGGAAAATTATAGATGAATAAATTTGGTCCTTGCAGAATACTAAGAAGATTTGACTGGGGAAATGCTTATGATTTTGAATTACCTGATGACATGGATATATCACCTATATTCAATATTTTAGACTTGTATGAATATCATGAAACTGATGAAGAAGTGACAGTACCAAGTGATTATCCTAAGAAGCAGATAGAGGAAGTTGAGAAGATTTTGAAACAAAGAGTTAGAACAAGTACAAGAGGAAAGGAACACATTGAGTATCTGGTAAAGTAGAAGAATAGACCAATTGAGGACTCATGTTGGATTTCTCAGTCTATGTTGGATTCATTTAAGGTTGGACCTGATACATGATTCAGGGAATCATCTCTTGTAACCCTAGGTGTCTGATGCAGGAGCATCTTGGCTCATTGGCAATCCTTCTCAACCAAAGATATGTTTTGTTTTGTTCTTTATTTTGTTTGGAGGCTGTTCGGTGAAGTACTCTATCACTCAGGTTTGTTCTATGTTTCCTGGTTATGCTTGTTCCAAGTTGGTCTCTATTGCTTGGGTTTTTGTTGCTCGGGGAAGCTTGTTCTGAGTTCATTTTTCTATCGTTTGGGTTTGTCTTTTTTTTCTCAGATATGCTTGGGCTTATTCATGTTTTGTTTCTTGGGGTGTTCTTTGCCTGAGTCACTCTTTTTCTCGGTTATCCTTTGCTTGAGTTGTTTATTTTAGAGTTGGATATGTTGGTCGACTTCTGCATTTATTTTTTGTGGCTTAATTAATGTGGGGTCTCTCATTGGGATCTGTGTGGACCTAAATCTGGGTCTCACTTATGGATTTAAGCACCGATCTCTTTGGTGGACTTGTATATATTTGTTTCTTTATTCTTAGTTTTAGGCATCAGTTCTTAGAGGCAGTTTTGGGAAAAGATAGAAGATTAAGTATTGAAATATATGGAAAGCAAGTCTGTGACCTCACATATATGAAGATCAATATGTAATTCATTGGATGTATATGGCTGAAACTGGGAAGGCCTTACAAACCATAATGTAATGAGTTTGATCAATTAATCAAACAGATCTCTATTGTTTCTTCTCTCACTGTGTTATTTTTGTTTTTGCATTATATTTGCAAGTTGGTTTGGTAGTTGGGAGAGCCTTTGGTCACCTCTTGCCACCCATCCTTGCATCAATTTTATTTGGAATTTTGGTTTTCTTGGTCATTAAGGATTGGATTACCATATTTCCAATTTGTTTTGAATGGCATGCTCCTCAGATTAGGTTGTTTATCATACCTTTGATACGAGTACTTATTATCATTATAACCTTTATCATTTTTATCCATTTTAACAATAAGATACTTTATTGTAGTCATCAATTTATCAACCCTATCATCCTCCTTATAAGGTTTTGGTACTCAAAAATACAAGGGTTTTTTAGTACCTTGTTAATTTTTTGCATTTTGACCCCTATAAGTGCTTTTTGAGCCTTTGTTGCCCTGATGAAATTTTGAAGTTTATCATGCATGTCAGGTGTTCATCTCTCTTGTTTAGACATAATAAGACATCCTAGGTTTTCATTTTCAAGTTTTGATTTAGTTTGTGATGTCTTGTTTTGAGCACTTGTCCATTCTGCATTTGTTGTTAAAGTGTCATTTTGCTATAATAGGCCTATTTTGCATTGGAATATCTTGCGTCCTTTTGTGTTTCATGGGTCACCATTTTGGGAATGTTTAACATGTATATCAGTGAGACTATATTTTAAATCCTAAGTCATTTTGAATCCATTTGATAATTTTTAGATTCCCCAAAGTTGGTCCTGTAGATCTGTTTAAGTTTCTCTATTTTGCCCAGAATGTTGAATAGCCTAATTTGAGGTCTCCCAAGTTGTATCCGGTTGAATGCCCTACATAATTGATTTTTCCCCTCTATTTCAAACATGAAAGTGTACCTATTTGAAGAGTTTGAAACTCATACCAATCAATTTTTCCACTTTACCAACTTGATTCCATTTCAGATTTCTGCATATTTAGTGAGTTTTAAATGTAGAAAAGTCTAAGGTGCTAACTTTGCAGATTGATGCTAATTGATAAGTTCACTTTCACTAAAAGATTAGTTGAGGATTCATGTTCCATGTGTGAGGGTGAATCAAGTTCCAGAGATTTAGATTTTGAAGGTTCTCTTTGATGGGTTTGCAATTTCAAAATCAAAGATAGTTTGTGCAGATTGCCAATGTTGAACAGGATTAAAGTTTGCAGAATAGTCATTTTTAGAGAGTGGTAACTTTTTATCTAAAAGATTGTTTTCAAGAACCGATTGTGGGAAAATTATAATTGCATATAAATTTACTACTATGAATGATTGTGACATCTTAGCACATGTTTTGGTAATCTTGCAATGGCCGATCCGAATGGAGTTTATGTTGTTTCAGCATTTGCACTTACACTGTTTGCTGAAATTGCCAAAGTTCGATTAGTTGCACCTTGTACCTGAGGTTGAATAAGGTAAAACCCTTTTGCATGAATTTTCATCATGGCTGAATGAATCATTTTTCCATGTGATGACTATTCAGAAGTTAATCTAGTATCTTGCCGAGTTGCATTTCTGGCAGTGTTTGCATAAGTTTGAAAACTTCTGATTGTAGAATATAATGAAATTTCTTACTTTGAGTGGTATTATATTTTGGCCCTAATGTTTTCAAGCCAATCCACTTGGTGACTATGTTTAGATGCTGGAGATGAGAGGTTTTTCAAGTTCCCATGCTTGCAAAGTGTTATTCAGTTAGTTTTTAAAATTCATTTCGAAGACTAGTTGCAGTTATGTGGCCTGTTTGCAAAAATGTCAGAAGTGATCGTAAAGGCCACTAGTTCAATAATTTTGAATCAAATTTGCATAATGTTTTGTATTCAGAATGTGGATTCAAGTTTGAAGTACATGAGGAGAAGAATGACACATAAGATAAAAATTGTTGACTGAAATGTGAAAGTTGGATTTGTTGAAATTTTTTCAATAAATATACAATCAAATGCACTTGGCAAAGTGGATTTTTCAACATTTGGAAGGAGTGCAAATGGAGACAAAATTAATTAAAGAGCTTGAGGAAAATTCAATTAAGTAGGTGCAAAACCAAATTCTACAACCATTGTTACATAAAAGGCCAATGCAAAGGGAGTTTGGAGGAGCCAGCAAAGGATTTTATGGAGAATTTTAAAGTTTTAAAATATTGTAACACCAATGCATTTCCAGTTCCAGTGCTAGTTTTGGGAGTGGTGTGTGAGTTTTTTAAAATCTTTAAAAACAATAATGCATAGCATATGGGCTGTGCTAGAATTTGCTAAAGGAATGGAAGTTTGTTAAAAATATTAAACACCAAAACTATTTCCATAGATTGCGCAAAAAGTTTTGGGAGAATGTTTTTAAAAAAAAATTAAAAATAGAAAAGCATGGGATACCAACGCCAAAATACATGTATGAAGCAGCCTGCATACAAACCAAATGTCTGCGCTAAAATACAAACAAGAAGTTTTAGATTATAAAAATCATGCAAATGAAAATCAAACAAATGCATTACTTGCGCAGATTTTGGGGGAAGTTTTAAAAGGCAAGTGCATTTTTCATAGTTAAAAATAAAACAAAAAATTTTAAACCCCACGCAAAATGCCAGGGAGGATCCACGCACTGGGATTTGAAAGGGATTTATAGTGCATGGAAATTGCTTAAAGCTTACGCAACATTTTGGGGAATATTTTAAACATTTACAAAATTGTAAATGTATTTGTAGACAAAGAAATAGCAAATGCTAGCATATACCTTGCGCAACAATGAAGGAGAATGAAACTTAAACAATGCAAAATGATGAATAGGGATCTCACGTGCAGCACAAGAGAGATATTCCTAGCATTCAAAACTTGTTAAAAGTAAATGGTAAGAGAAAATTATCTAGAACCTGCTCTAAATGTGGAGGAGTTTTAAACAAATAAAGTAAATGTTGTTGCCAAGTGTAAAACCAATCAAAGTCAGGGCTAAAAGGGGAGACAAATGACATGTCTAAGGACTATGAAGCTACAAGTAGAGGTCACGCGACATGAGGAAATTTTCAAAATATTTTTTTAAAACATATAAATTGCATTACAAATGCAAAGAGCAAGGGCCACACAGATAGTCGAGGATCTATTTCAACCTACAAACAGAAAAAATGCATTGCATAAGAGCCCACGTGCAACATTTGGAGAAGCTAAAAACTTGAAAAATGTGAATGCCTTTATCCCAAATTGGTGGGGTGAGGTCATTTTTTAGTATTTTTATATGACTTAAATTGTATGTTATTTAAAGAAAGAACCAAGAGGCCACATGGAGGGCCCCTTAGCTGGAGGACTCAACACGTAGGAGGGCCCCAATTATTTTGAGATAAATTACAAGAAAGGCTTTAAAAACCAAAGGGATTTAGTCCGACATTGACCCTATTGGGAAAATATAAGATGTTTATAACCTAGAATGAAAACACATAGAAATATGAAGTACAGCAGGAGGCTCTCTTCATGCAGGCGTGTGTAGGCGATGAATGCATTAGGAAGCGTTCCTAGGTGACAAAGATGAAATTTTACAGATAGGTGGTGTAGAGGATGATGAGGCTGACGAGACACATGGTGGGTAGTCACACAGTCCCAAGGATATAACCGTCGAGACTTTGAGATAATTGCCAGTCGCGAGGTTGCTAAAGGATCGCAGTTAGCCGCTAGAGATGTAGAGACCACACGACTATGCATTCACGCATTTGTGGGAGATAATTGTGGTTAAGAAGTTACTGTCGAGATTTGGTGACTAACTATAGTCACATAGTCATAGAATGAAATATTCTAAGTGCCTAACATCGTGCGATTTTGCCCCATTCATCCGATCAAAGATGAAGATCAAGGTTTTGCGTGAAGTCTCTGATGTTAACTAGGGTTAATGAAATATTTCTGAGACTTGGAGAGTACATTGTTCAGAGCTAACTACAGTCAAGGTGTAGTCAAGGTGTGGTATTTATTTCTTATAGAGACTTAGAGACTAAAGGCTAGTCTCCAAGTCTCCAAGTAAACCCACAGATAAGGAAAAGTTTAAGAGACTTAGAGACTAGTGTAGTTGCAAAGTCTCTAAGAGAATCAGAGTTAAAGGTGAGTTACAAACTACTTAAAAGAAGCTAGTATGAGGGTGACAAGTGTCAAATTCTGGTGACTTCTGGGCTAAATATGCAAAAAATAGAGAATTTCAAGGGATAAAATGTGCATAGAATACAAATGATATAATGATTTAAAAGTTATAGTATATGCATAATATTAAAGAAGAAATCAATCAGATTTGCATAGGTGAGACAAAAGGATAAATTTTTCAAAGTGCAAGAGATTAAAATAATATTGAAGGATTAGGGCATTATCTTTCCATAGTCTGTGCAACTTTTTTTTTTTTTTTTTTTAAATATGAAAGAAGCTTTCATGGAGGATGTTCTCATGATGAAATCAAATTTTGGAATAATATATTTCTCAAAAAATGATTAAATTTGAAAGGATTTTCACTAGAAGAGTAAAGGAGGTGTGCAAAGGATAAGATCAGACATAGAAAAGACAATAAAATCAGATTTTGAGGATTTTGAAAAGGTAGAGTAAAGTCAAATTTTGAAACCACTGGTGGAGTTCAAATTTCTTTGGAGAGAGAAGGCAAGTGAGATTAGATTGCAAGGAGGACAGGTGTGAATCAGAAAGAGGTCTTATGGTCTTATGTCTTTTGGAGAGGGTTTCTGAGTCTGTTCAGTCTCTCTACCAACAGTTTCAATGCAGTTTCCAAATGGTTTCTTCTATAATATATTTCTCTTTTCTATGCATACAAAGTTGTTCTGTTTTCCTTTTTTTTTGGGAAGAACATATTGTAATAGTTGTTAATGAATGGATCTCAGCATTGTTGTTAATGACATCAAGTTGTCTCCATTTTTCTTCTAAAATCATATAAATTAGGACATCAAGGGTGTTTTGGTTTTATCTGTTGTTGATCAACAATAGAGTTATTCAAGGAATAACTATGATTTAGTATTTTCTTTCAGAATTGTATGAATTGGAATATCAAGGGTATTGCCAATCTTGTCTTTCCAGTGGATGTTGGTTATGTACTATCTATTCCAAGGTCTCTTTCAAGAAGAGGGTTAAATTCTTTGAGTAGAAAGTTGCATATCTGAACACATAGGTGGATTAATAAGAAGAACTTGATTGATAGGGTTTGTTTTATGTAAGGCATATAAACATATCAAATAGAGTTTTTTTTCATTTGTTCATGATCTCTTTGCAATGTATGTTTGACTATGTTTCCCATAGGATAAGGCACTGGTCTATGCAGGATTTGGGATTTTATAGAGATCCATATATCAAAAACACCTATTTAAAAAACCATTTCCCTTTTTATGTTGTTAGAAGTTAAGATTGATCTAGTTTTCAGACTTACTCCCTGCAAGTGAATATTGCATATAAATTTGATAGAGTATTGCGGTCTTTCTTACCTAAGGGCCTAAAAAACTATTCCATAGTTATATATTTGCAAGCTTGTGTTTGTCACAAAGGAATCATGTGTGTGTAGATAAGGCAATACTCACCTGTGTTATTAGGAGCTCGAAGAAGAAGGAGGATATTATCCAATCCTCGTCAATTAGACTTTGTCTTGCTAGAATAAGTGGTTGGGGGTTATAGAGTTGATTAAGTTTTTAATTTGTTTTATGATTCAACAAGAAAAAGACATAACAAATTAGTGACTCTACTGGGGATATAATAGGACAACAAGTTTAAGATGCAATATTTCTTGCTTAGCTGGATCATCCTAGAGTCTGGTTGTAGAGTCATTATTTTGAAAGAGATTTCCTCTTATGTTGTAAAGTGAGTCAAATATTTTCTGTATGTCATTGCAAAGTTTCTAAAAGTCCATGTTTTTGAAGAAATATCTATACAATCTCAGATGTGGTGAGTGGCAATTTTGAGTTCTTTGATTTGCACCAGTGTGCATATTTGAGGAAAGACTACAAAAAAAAGGAGAGGTGAACTTGCAGTGACGAGGCAGAAGATTTTTGGGCTCTTATGACTGAGAGGATTTCATTAAAATTACCCTATATTGGAGATGTATGTAAGTTTCTGATTTGAAAAAGGTCAGAGTGGGGTGAAGAGATCTCGGCTATTTAAATATTTTCCTCTGCAAAGAGGTGGCAGCTCTACAAAATTTTGAAGGTGATTTGGAGGTGACTTCAAATCCAATAAGTTTGTAGAAACTTCATCATACTCTAGGTACTTTAATTTTCAATGGATAAATTCTTTTGCTCCATGAAAATTAGTTTTAAAATTTTTCCCTATTAAGTGGTCAGCACTAAGTTAAGAGGGAAGAAAGAGGCAGTTTGTAGTTATCCTCCCTATTAAGATGTCACAACTATATTGGGTTAGGTTGTGTAATAATATAAATTTTGGTGGTATCCCTAGATACCCAAATCCTATTCCATCAGTAGTAAGGGAATGTTTGCCTAAATTTATTGGCCAGGGTGAGCAATCAACTAAGGAACATATAAAAAAGTTTGTTGACTTGATAGATGATCATGACATCACACATGAGGATGTACTAATGAACCTTTTTGCAATGTGTCTAGTAGATGATGCTAGGGATTGGTTTAAAGAATTACCTCATGGTTCAATAGGATCTATGACTACTATTGAAGATTGTTTTGTTGAGAAATATGGTGATAGGGAGGATAGTGATTATCATGATATATCTAAATCTGAAAACCCTTTATCAAAATATGAGCAGAAATGATGGTGAGTCCCAATATGATTTCTACATGAGGTTTTCTGATAAAATTAAGGAGTCTAATATCCCTTTCTATCCTCAAGAGTTTGTTTGCGCTAATTTGTTTGTGGAACTTTGTTTTCCTGATTCAATAAATTTTTCAAGCTCTCAGAGGGTGGAAATTATTTGGCATACTATGAAATAGATGGAGCATGTAGAAAATTTTTCTTCTAAAGACATATTTGAAGTTGAATCTAGTGATTTTAAATCTGAAAATGTTGAAGATGATGAATATGAATCTAGATATGTTGATGAGGTTGAGTCTAGTGATATTCAATCTAGTTGTTATGTTTATGATGATGAGTCTAGTTATGCTAAAAAAAATTCTTATTATAATACTGATAATGAACTTTGTGAGCAGCAAGACAATGAAGATGCTTTGTGTGGATAGAAAGATGATAAATATGAGGCAGATGTGAGTGTCTGTAGTGATTTCTTTGCAAAAAATGATATGCTCTGAGAGATCTCACTCCATCTTTTTGATGAGGAAGAAATTTACCGCATCAAGCAGGAAGTTAATGATGATAAAAAAGAATGCCAATCCTTGCTGAGCAATGAGAAAATCTTAGATTTTTTAACTGCTGATTTTCAGAGGTATGTATCAGAAAATAACTCTAAAACTTCATGCCCTATGGATATAAGTTTTGATAATAATGACATTGCTAAGGGTATGAAAAATGATAATGAAGATGCTAATTGTGAGTATGTATCAGGGATGAGTGTAAATGATGATAGTTGTTCACTTCATATGAAAAAATTTTAGAATTATTGTCTTATGAATATCTTAGATTTTCAAGGAAAGATAGTGTTGGTTGTATTCCTAGTTTTTTGTTGGTTTGCCCTAAATTTTGTTGTCCTCTTGCCAATTTTTATCCAAAATCAGAAAGTCTATCCTAATTTGAATTATCCCTGTGAAAATCCAGATGAAAAGTGAAAAACCCAAAACCTTGAGCTGTCTTCTAGGTGAAAATGCAAAAAAGCCCTAAAATATCAATCGAGTTTCTATTTTTGCATTACCTTTTTGAAAGACTTAAGTTATAAAAAGTCATGTTCTTTTTTAAATGGTCACCTAGTCACTTAATCCTAAAAGCATATTCTGTTTCGTCATGAGACTTGATGATTAACTGTAGTCGGGATGTCTCAAAATGGAAAAGAATATTCTTTGTAAGTCATTATACTTAGTGAGGTCTTTCTTGTCGTGAAGTCTCCCAATGAAGAAAACATGATCTGGTGACATGGAGACAAACGGTTAAGTTGTGGTGTCACACAGTGTATCCTGTAGTTAGTAAATTATCATGAGACTTAGCGATTTCTTCAGTCATGGGCTCTCCAAATCAGAACACAGTTAGTGATAAGTTTAAAAGCTTCAGTCACCATGTCTCTAGTTCAAAAGTCAATTAAGTAAAAGGTTTAGAGACTTGGCCACAAACCACAAATTGATTGAAGTATATGGTGGTCGGGTAGTCACTGGTCAAACATGGTAAGTCAACATCTTTTCAATGATTTGGAGACAATTAATAAAGATGAGACATGTGTCCATAGTGAATAGAACAAAGTGTATTAGTCACGTGGTCTCCAAATGATTTAGGGTTTCCAAAATATATTCAGCGACTTAGTAGAGCCATCAGATGCATGATAAGATAAAATCAATAGTAGTTGCTGAGTCTCTATCAAGTTTTGCACAAAGTAAAATGTTCTCGCGACAATGAGATTAGATTTAGTTGCATAGTCTCCGAATTAAAATTAAAATGATGAGATAAAGTTTCATGGGATATGTCACAAAGTCTCCAAAGGAAATATTAAAGAGTAATTTTATTTAGCGATTGGGTGACTAAGGGTAGTCGTGGGGTCCCGTAAAGAGAAAAGAACATTCACAGACATAGCAATAAGAGCTTAAAAGATGAAATGTAACCATGGTCGTGGGGTCTCTGAATAAACTTTAAGTTTTGCAATTCTACTAGTGACTTGGATTCATTTGGTCGTGTGATCTCCAGAAGTTAATCATGGTTAAGCTAAGGTGAAGAAAATCATATAGTCGCTAGATCTCCAGAAGAGTTGACAGTTAAGAAATTTGATCAGCGACAAAGAGATAATGCATAGTCGCTTGGTGACCAAATATGAAAAGTGATAATAAGAGGCAATTGCTGACATGCCAATATAGAGATTCATCATCCAATAAAAATACACGAGATTAATTATAGTGTGAAAAAGGTAGCTAAGATGTCTGGTGAAGAACCAATCATATCAAAACATGTCATTTTGTTCAAATTTTATAAGGGTTTTTCTGAAAAAGCACTCATATGAATTCAATTCATACCATAGCATGTAAACTTGAAGGTGAAATTGATTGATTCTTCAATGATGAGCTAAGTACTTTGAAAAGTTACCATAAAGGGATGATCTCAGGTTTATCTCAATTCATCATACATCCAGAATTTTAGAGCGAAGAATTTGCTAGGTTTTCTATGTCTATAAAACAAGAATTGATCGATTTCAGGGTGATTCTCCAGTTTTCAAAGTTCTTGAATTGTTTTTAGTTCACAGAGAAGAGTAAGGAGTCCTGAGAGAATATTTGTTTCAATATCGATGAAAGAGAAGTGAAAATAGAACAAAATGAGTAAATCAGTTAGTGTGGCTTCTACCAATGGGAAGAGTGATGAAGTAGAGGAAGATGCCAAGGGGAAAAGGAATTTCTCTGATGAATTTTTGAAGTTGTTACCTGGGTCTACACAGAACAAGAGGGAAAATACCAACATATTGGCAAATGAATACTGTGAAATCAGAGATGCCCATACGCTAGGTTCTACAAGTTTTTCTCTCTATAACTATTTTTATAATAATGTTTATAAGGCCATCCCAATATCAAACCTTTGGACTAGTGGTTTGGCTATGTTAATTGTTCCTGATGTCTTTGTAGATGTAGACTAATTTCTTGGTCTAGCAAACCATTATGACTCCTTGTCTAGGGAAATTAAAAAGAATGAAGGTGCTGCACTATTAATTCTAAATAGGAATTTGTTTATGCAAGATTTTGGTTTATATAGTACCATGTCCACTAAGATTAATATTACAAGATAGGAGGAAAGGTATAGGTTACAGCCTGGGGTTGCTAGGAACCAATTGCAAAAACATATCCTTAAGGAGTTTACAAACCACATTGCCCCTTTACTAGGAACTGCACCCTATTGTTTCAAAGATCTACATTTTTATATCAAATACATTGCATATGCTTTGTGTAGAGTGTTGGGTAACGATGGAGGAGCTAAGAAGATAAATTCTAGGATTTTGATGATGGTATTAGATTTACAAGATGTGCATCCTAGTACTAGCTATGATTACATACAATAAATAATTGATAGAATCCATGAGGGGTTTGTAGCTGTACAAAAGAAGGATAAAGATCCTATGTTTTTACATTATTCTATCTTGATGCATTTATTATTGCATTTCAATTATGGTATCATGAATGTAAACAATTTGAACCCCAGAGGATCTTTCATGACCAGCCCAATCCTATCCAATTTTGGATTAGGATATGGAATTTCACCTCCAAGGATTGTGATTTCTGTGGATTTGAGAACTTGATTGTCTACCCTTTGATGCAGAGTTTGGGTATTAGAAAGACTAGACTCCCAGTGAAGGTGCTACAACTGCTGAGGCCATGTGAGTATTTTGATAAGTGGGAAGGTGACCACAATTGGGGAGACTTCTTTTTGGAAGAAAATTTTGCTATGATTAGAGTGTATGGATGCACACATCTTCCCCATGTCCTACCATATCATGTGCCATCAAGAGTTGTAGCTATGGAATTTATTTGGTAGCTTTTGTTAACAGATAATGAGTACTTTGCACCACATAGGAAAGGGACATTAACCCCTAGGCAATTTAAGATTTTTCAGTTTACAATTGGAAAAGGTGCTATTGATTTAGTAAGCAAATGGTTGGAAAGATGTAAGATGGGAGCAACATTATATAGGTATATTTATCCAAAGGGATTTATTGCAGGAGATAAGAAACTCCTAACTCCTACCATACCGAACACATATGTGCATGGTCTTTGTGTGGAGGAGGATGCTTCTAGGAACATAATTGATGAAGATGAAGTGAGAAATAGAAGAGAGAGAATTAAAGAGTTGTTGAATTTAGAGAAATAGAAAAAAAGAAATGGATTAGCATTCGGAGATTTTTATCCTGACCTGCCATATTTTGACAAAATTAAAGCTATGATAGATAATTTTTACACACTCTGTCAGCAATTAGATAAGGTTCTGGATGTGAAGAAAGGGGGAAAAGAACCTTAATATTTAGAATCTAAATATGAGAGTGAGAGTGAAGAAGAATATGCAAATCCACCTCAAATAGATCAACCACAACAGAATGTTGTAGAAGCAATTCAGATATAGGGGGAACAAGGACACATTATATATTTGACTAAGGTTTCTCAACTCGATGATATAGATGAGCCTAGTACTAAGAGGCAAAAGGTTAATCTTTGTCAGACCTCTTATGATCAAACTTACATAACAAAAGAAAGAAAATGGTATAGAGTAAGTGCTCTTGTTCCTGGCAATAGGTTGTATGATCATAATTTGAGAAAAGAGATCAGAAAAGGAAAGAAATAGTAGCAAGGGGTAGAGGAAAACATAGAGTTACCTCTTAGAGCATGTATTGATGAATGATTGCTTCACCAACAATATTTTTTAAGTGATGATAAATTCATAAAAACTGATGAATTTAAGGATTTCCTAAGATGGCATAAAAAGGAATAGATTAGAGAATAGTTGAAATTAGATGGTGAAGAAGTAGTAACAAATGAGGCTCTTCTAGCTTTGCAATCATATGATCTTGAAAGTGAGGATGTTTCTCCCGATGAGGCTAGGAAAATGGTCTTGAATAGTGGAATTTTTCTTACTGAAGGCTAGGATTTAGCCTCAGCATTCATAATAGACCAAATTAGAAAGCAACCAGATCTGAAAATGGCAAGTAAAATTCAAATGGGTGACATGATCAAAGGATTTGGGTATAGTCCAAAATCCCAAGCATTTTCCATGTGGAATTTGTGTCCTAAAGATCAGAAGCCTCAATTATTGAACATTCAAGAGAGCATGATGGGAAACCAGATGGTGTGGATAGTGCAAAACATAGGAGATCTTGAGATTTCTTAGATAATTACACATTGGGCACATCTAAATGAAGACAAGACAAAGCAGTTGTCTGAGAAATGTGGTGTCTTAATTAAGGAGACTAGTGCCTTGTCCAAAGATAGAGAATTGTGCCATATCAAGATCCATCAGCAGGATAAGGTAATTGCTAAAATGACTAAGCAATTACAAGAAAAGCCAAAATTTGTATATGTACCCTCACACCAGCCTGTACAAATAGAAGAAAAAGTTGAAGCAGGGAAAGAGGCAAAAATAGAGGATATAGCTAAAAGGGATAATGAAGTTGCCATCAATGCATTAAGGAGTATACTTCAACATAGGATTGATATCTTGAATGATAAAAGAGATATAATTCTGAATGCATATAATAAATTAAACATTTTTCATTTTGAAGTAACAGGGTATATCACTATTTTAAACCCTTACTTTGTAGCATGGTCTCCCAAGGTATAGTTGTTTGAGAAATTAGCCTCTTTGCAGCAATATAGGCCAGATTTGCCAGAGATTGTGACAGAGGTGGAAGATGAGATAAAAAAGGTAAATGTATCTTTATCTTTCTTTAAGGGTAAATTGAATCAGATAGAGGCAAATATGAGCCTATTTGGACCAAATTTTAATAGATTTATTCCTCCACTAAAAGGAGAAGATGATCAGATTAAGGTCTTGGAGGCCTGGAGAAATGAATTTCGCAACATAATGCCTAGTAATCAGGCATTTATTACATATTCTGATATAGATTTAGAAGGTTTTAATAAAATTTTGGATGAGGCTTTCAAAGAAGAAACTGACATAAATAAATTTTTAGTTGATGTTAAAAGCATAACTGATGTTAGATGGGAAAGGAAGAAAGGAAAACTACAGAGTATTCAGAGTTTCAATTGGCCTGTAGAGGAGGATGTGACAACATGGGATTTGATGACAAAACCAAAGAAGAAGAAACCTACTGAGATAGAAGAAGAGGTCTTGGATGAGGAGTAGAGAGGAGCACTTGGCACCTGACCATTGAGCACAAGGAGGTTAGTAATTATCAAAGACAAGTGTAGGTTAGCCTAAAATGGAAGTCACTTGGTCTCAGTACAAATATTAGATACTATCCTAGACATTGTCAGACAAAGGTCCTAGAATTTAGATGAAGACAAAAGAAGATCAGATTTCATCCCCTGTTCTTGTCTTCCCATTGCTTGAACATTCTTGTTTCTTGTCTTTTCTATACTTTTAGGGTTAGGTTCCTTAAACCATCCGAAGCTTATTGCATCCTAACTTTAAGGATTCCAAGATTGTTTAAGTCCTATAAATAGATCAAATTGTAATATTTTTAGAGGAGATGAAATATAATTGTAAGATAGACTTCTGGATTTTAGTCTGTGTTTTTTGAGCTTTTAGCCTTTATAAGTATTTGAAGCAGAAATATATGAATAAAAATACAGTGCAACTTTACTCTACATTGTTGTTGTCTATTTACTTATTGTTTTTACTTTTTTATGTTTAATTTGTAAGGCATGTTAAACATATTGGCTATAAGGTAGTTATTTGACTATTTGCAAGCTTCTTCTAAGGGGAGAATTAAACTTTGTGAGTAGTTTCAGGGAGTACAACAGTGATTGAGGATTTGATACAATATTGTAGAAGTGACAGGATAGTTTGCAAGGCATTTTATCAGAGGTTCATGTAGGTTGCAAGGAATCTTATAGTATTCTATTTTATATATTTTTGTGGATTTATATCCATTGATTCTATAAGCCCAATGATAAGCACTGGTCTAGGAACTTGTTAGATAATCCTTCATCATCCAAAATATTCAATACTATTCAAAATCAATTACCTTCAGAGTATATTTGTAAAATCAATTGTATTCAAAGTGATTACAGTTGAAGTTTGTTGATTTCTTAAAGAGTAAATCAAATAGGTTATTCCTCCTAGATTCATAAGAATTGTAAAAGGAAAGAAAGATGAAATTCCCTATTATGTTGCTGTCTGTTTTCATTAAGATAATGATTTGGATTGTCAAGCTTTTTCTCAAAATTGTCATAGTTATTTGCATTGTCATTTATATATCTATATAAGAACAGAGCATTCAGCACATAAGTAAAATCGACTCTAAAGATACTGTCAAGCCAGTAATCAATCATAGGTAAAACTTTCCTGAGTCAGTGGATCTCAAAAAAGGAGGTGATAATAGGTATCCCCAGTGATTATCAAAATACCTCATCAATTAGTGTTTTCTCTTGCCTGAGTCAGAGTATCAAAGGCATTGAGAGTCATAGAGTTATTTAAGTATTCAAGTATCTTTAGAGGCCCTGCAAGAAAAAACCTTAACAAATTGGCGACTCCGATGGGGATTTCAAGTAATTACAAATCATACTAGTTGTAGTTGTCAAAATTGTCTTTTCATAGTATTCATTCATCCCTAACTATTGTTGGGTGGTGACTCTAAAAGAAAATCTCTAAGATTAGTGCAAATTTAGTAAATATCTCTCAGAATGAATACTAGGTCAAGGATGAAAAGTAATCCTGAGAAGGTTTTATACGGTGGAATCCCATCATCCTCAAGGATGGAAATGTCCTGGAGGAAGAATAGAAACCAAGTTAGCATGGATGAAACTCTTCTAAAAGGTAAAGAAAGTAATGCTAGGAGAGAGGTGAACAACAGTCAGCCTTCTCATGATGGAAATACTTCAGAATATGAAGAAGCTGCTGAAAGAGTATTAGAAACACCTAGTGTTACTTCTACTCCTAGTGAAAGAGAAGAAAAAAGTACATCTAGTTCAGATTCTGAAGAATCTCCCTCTGATGAGCTAGCAAATGAAGAAAAACTCATCATGAAACATCTTTCCCTTATTCAACAAATGAAAAGGGAGAGAGAAATGAGAAAGAAAAAACATGAGCATAAGGATGTTGGTAAGAATAAAAGAAAATATTCAAGATATCAAAATATAAAAGATATAGAGAGGTCTCAAAAGGACCAAGAGATACCACTTACTTATAAGGCTTCTAGTTCATAGAAGGATAAAGGAAAGAAAAAAATGACTGAATACAGAAATCAAGAACCTAGGTTTCAGAAGCATTTAATAGAGAAAATGTCTAAGTTGGATATTGATTTGGAGAAATTGAAAATTGAAAAGGACACCATGGAGAAAATGTTAGAAAAGGCACAAATGAAAGCTTCAACAATTGAAATGAAGAAGAAAATAGTTTTTTTGCAGTCTTCTAAGTATTCTCAAGCTGGACTAGAGAATACAATAGCTTCTAAAGAAAAAGCCACTACTTTTAAAGAGAATGATTGTTTTCAAAGGAAACTATTGCATACTGAAAGGTATAAATAGTTTAACTTTATTGGTATCCCTGGATATCCTAATGCTTTCCCTAAAGATGTGGGTGATATAGGAGAAAAGCTCCCAAAGTTTGCAGCTAACAATGTTATTTCTTGTGAAACACATTAATAAAGTTCATTGATTTTGTTGATGATTTAAATATCACTCATGAGGATGTATTAATGAAATTATTTGTTTAGTCTCTCATAGAAGATGCTAGAGAATGGTTTAGGAGAATTTATAATGGTTCTATTGTTTCAATGGATGAGTTAATTGAATTGTTTAAAGATCAGTATGGAGATAAAACAAGTAAAGGCTTTTTGTTGAATGAGTTTAACAATATCAAAAAGAATTACAATGAAGAGGTCAATGAGTTTAATACAAGATTTCAAAGAGCTATGCACAAGCTATTTTAGAAGATAAGGCTGGATGAAGAGGTATGTCTAGAAACTTATTTGAATGCCTTTGATTCTAAAATGAGATATGCTCTTAGGGATAAAAACCCTAGAACTCTTACTGATGCTTATAAGATAGCAGTGAATATTGAAATAAATAGAAGAGTGTCTGGTAAATTAAATAGGAGAGATGACTCAAGGTTTAGTAAAAGAAAATTGAAAGAACCAAAGTATAAGGAATATAGAGCTCATTAGAAAAATAGACCTTCTTACAATAGTACATATAATTCGCAAAATAGAATTCAAAACCATCCTTACGGAACTCAGTTTAAGGATGGGAAGCCTGTTATTCTACCTAGAAAGGAGAAGACAAATAACAGAACTCTAGACCCTCTACATAAGAATGTTGTCCATTTTTGCAATGATGATCCTTGGTGTGAAGCTTGTGAAGCCCCCCATAACCCTGATTTTTGTATTGTTTCCTTAGAATTAAGAGTAAGTGAAGAGCATGGAAATGATGAGGGCGAATAGTGTGATCATAGTATGACAAATACTTATTCATGTCATGATATAGATTCGGATAGTGAAAATGAAAATCATGATTCTTGTAGTTCACAAAGAAGGGTAGAAAGTCATCATCAACATATTTTGTCAGATAGTGAAGCAGAGAAAACTGATGACCATATAAGATGTTATGCTTAAAACAATCAGGATGTTCCAATTATTAGAAAAGCTTTAGATGAAGAGAAAGCTAGGATTACTATAGATTTAGTGAATAAGGCTAGAAACAACTACCATTTAAGAAATAGGGTAGTGGGTGGTACTGGTAGTCAGCCATCAGGTGTCTTTATAAAAGAAAATAAAGTAGACACTAAGTATGTACAAAAAAAGGAAGCACCTGGAGAAAATGTAAATAAACATAAGGTTAAAATTGTTACAAAAGCCCTTGAACTAAATTTTGTACAAGAAGGAGAATTGAAAAGGTAAGAAACAAATACTCCTGTTCAGAAGATGGAAAGAAAAAAGTTAAAAGAACTAGCTCTGAATGAACATATTGAGGAAAGTGATATCACTACTGATAAATCAAAATCCTCAGATGTGAAATATACTCCAATGGACATGGGTCATTTTTTACCCCAAATGATAGTTGAGGTGCCATTTCTAGAGATGATGAGAATTAATGAACATAAGGAAAAGGTGTTGTTATTATTAAACAGTGTGCCCATAATAAAGATCCAAAGTCTAGAGAATGTTGGCAAGAAACCAATCAGCAAAGGGAAGGAAGTTGAGGTGTTAACATCTGAGATTCCTCAAATTTTCTTGAATACAAATTCTTCCCCAAAAGTTGTTGACCCATTTTTTCTTTCACTAATAATTAATGGAAAGATGCTAAAAAATTGTATGATTGGTTCAGGAACATCCAATATTGTTATGCCAGTGGAAATCATGATTTCAATGGGATTACAGGTTGATACTCCTCATGTTAGATGTCAAGCTATGGACTCTAGAGAGGCCCCTGTGATTGGTACCATTGAGGCTATGCCTTATAAATTAGTAGTTTTTCCTGATGTAGTAATGACTATGAATGTTCTTGTGGTTGACATCCCACCACATTATGGCATGCTGCTGTCAACAAAATGGAGTGCTTCAATGGGAGGTAGTATACAAAGTGATTTATCATACACTACCTTTAACATTGCTGGAGAAAATTTTAAGGTGTTAAGAGAGAGCAGAACTCCACACATGATAGAAAGATTTGAAGACACTAACATTAATTGTTGCATTGATATGGATATGGAGAATTTTAGGATACAAAGGAGTGAACTTTGTTATCAACATGAAGAGGTTGATCCTCTGAATAGAGAGTTGATTATACAAGGTGATGGATTGTGGAAAATGTACTTTGATGGGGCTTTCTCAAAAGAAGGATCAGGGGCAGGTGTATTGTTGATATCTCCATCAGGTACAACTTTTAAGTATTCATTTCTATTAGGTTTCCAATGTACAAATAACACTGTAGAATATGAGGCTTTGTTTTTAGGACTAGAAATTGCCATAAAACATGGGATTAAATGTTTAAAGGTTTATGGTGATTCTAAGTTGGTGGTAGCTCAAGTTAGATCCAAATATGCAGTAAAAAATGATAGATTAAAAATGTACAAATATGCTATTTGGGTTCAAATTAAAATGTTTGATGCCTTTGAGATAAGCTGGATAGAAAGGTCAAAGAATATAATGGCTGATTTTTTAGCAAATGTTGCTTTAAAAACTGATGATTTGACTTTACATGGGGTGTCAATACTGGAAGTCAAGACAAGACCAGTTGTTCCAGACAACATATACAACTGGCAGGTTTTTCAGGATGACCAAGATATTCTAAGGTTTATGCAATGTCTAGACCATTATGAGAACCAGAGTATAGATTGTAATACTTTGCTAGAAAGCAATGATGGAAAAGACTACATTTTGGGAAATGAGGTTGTCAAGTTAAGTTCTAATAAGATTCCTATGGGTTTGGTTGAGGTTGAAGCATTGTTTAGTAGTCAACAAAATGATTCAACAAAATTAAGCAATGCCAAGGTTGAAGATTTGGAGGAAATAAATTTAGGATCTGAAAATAGTCCTCAAATTTTTTATATTGGAAAGGGTTTAGACCCTCATATAAGGATAAATTTGATCAAACTGTTAAGAAAATATAAACATGTCTTTGCTTGGTCATATGAGGATTTGAAATCTTATAGAGAGGATCTTTTTCAATATGAAATCCCACTTAAGTTAGATGTGAAACCATTTAGGAAAAAGAAGAGGCCTATTAACCCCTTGTTGGCTCCTAAGATGCAACAAGAATTGATGAAATTAAAGGATACTGGGATAATTCAACCCATCAGACACTCAATTTGGGTATCAAATTTGGTACCAGTCAGAAAGAAGAATGGTGATATCAGACTGTGTGTGGACTTCAGAAATTTAAATATTGCTTCATTAAAAGATAATTATTCTTTGCCTAATATGGAAGAAATGTTACACAAGATCACTGGTTGTGAGTTGCTGTCTATGATGGATGGTTTCTCAGGATATAACCAAGTCTTAGTTAAAGAATCAGAGCAGTACAAAACTAAATTTACCACTCCATGGGAAACCTATGTTTATATCAGAATGCCATTTGGAATAATAAATGCAGGAGAAACTTTTCAAAGGGCCATGTATGTTGCTTTTAAAGAATTCATTGATTTATTTATGGTTATTTATCAGGATGATTTAACTGCATATTCTAAAAGAGCTGAGGATCACTGTGATCACTTAGGAAATATTTTCATTAAAGCATTAGAATATGGTGTTTCACTGAATCCCAAGAAATGTCATTTTGTAGTACAAGAGGGAAAGTTGCTTGGACACATAGGTGTCTAAGGAAGGGGTAAGAATAGACCTTGAGAGAGTGGAAGAAATTCAAAAGGTTATTGCTCCAAGGAACCTAAAATGAGTACAATTTTTCTTAGGAAAGATCAATTTTGTCAGAAGGTTTATGGCAAACTTTGCAGAAACCGTTAAACCTATTGTAAAATTACTAAATAAAGATGCCAAATTTATTTGGAATGAAGAAGCCCAACAGGCATTTGAGAAAATAAAGAAAGAAGTACAAGAGGCTCCAGTTTTAAAATCTCCAGATTATACTAAGCCTTTTTCTTTGTTTTCATTTGCATCTTTTCATACAATTGCTGCTATTTACTACAGAAAGATGAACAAGGATTTGAAAATCCAATAGCTTTTTACAGTAAATCCCTACAAGTTGTAGAACTTAATTATGAGCTAATGGAGAAGCAGGCTTATGCTTTGGTAAAAGCTTTGAAGTCTTTTAGGCCATATTTGGTTTGTGCTCAGATACAAGCATATGTTCCTCAATCAGCAGTGAAAGATATTATTACATAGTCATAGGTTACTAGTAAGAGATGTAAATGGATTACTAGAATTTATGAATTTAACCTTGTGATCCATATTACAAATTTGATAAGGGGACAGGGTTTGGAAAAACTCATGACAGAAGAAAACTTGGATCTAGTACAAATAAATTAGACAAAGATACATGATCAAACTACTACAAGCATAGAGAGGCAACCATTTTATACTAATATTGTGTTTCTCCTCAAAAATGCCAAATGTCCTGATCATATGTCAGAAAATTAGAAAAGAAATCTAAAATTGCAAACCCAAAGATACACTTTGATTCAAGGAGACTTGTATTGGAAGGATAAGAATGGTGTATTGTTGTTATGTCTAGATAAATACCAAGCTCAAAGATTTTTATGTGAAATGCATGTAGGAGAATGCGAAGGTCATTTTTCTACTAAGACTACTGCCCACAAGATTTTAAGGGTTGGGTACTATTGGCCTAGTTTATTCAAAGATACCTATGAATATGTCAGAAAGTGTGAACCTTGTCAAAGGTTCTCAAATAAGCTGAAATTTTTAGGTGCTCTATTGTTAAACCTAGTAAGTACTGAAGCTCCTTTTACTATGTCGGGGATTGATTTCATTGGCAAATTTTAGGAGAAATCAAGTGGGGGACACAATTAGATACTTTTAGCCATAGATTATTTTACCAAGTGGATTGAGGCCATCCCTACAAAGAAAGCAACAAGTAGGGTAGTCACTAAGTTTCTAATGGAGAATATTATAACCAGATTTGGTGTACCTGCTAAATTAGTAATGGATACTGCCATGAGTTTTAGATCAGAAGAAATGATAGATTTCTGTGAAAAATATGGGATTATAATATCATATTCATCCCTATATCATCCACAGGCTAATGGGCAAGCTGAGCTAGTAATAAGAGTATAATGAAAATACTAAAAATAACTCTTGAAAAGAATAAAAGAGCATGGAATACTAAGTTAAAATTATCACTTTGGGCTGACATAATAATAGTTAAAAAAGAAACTGGTAAGTCTCCATTTGAGCTGGTGTATGGTCTATTAGAAAGAATTCCTATCAACAATTTATTACCAGTATATCAATTTATACAAGAGGAACACTAAGATGTTTCTGACAATATGCAGAATAGAATGACTCACTTGGTAGAATTGGATGAAGCAAGAAGAGATAGCCAAAAGGAAAAACTTAAGTTGCAATAGAAGATGAAATACCTTTTTGACAAAAGGGCTACTGAAAGAAAATTCCAATTTGGTGACTTGGTTCTTTAGTGGAATGCAAGAGAAGAAGATAAAGGAAAACACAAGAAATTTGAATCTTTATGGCTTGGACCATTTATTGTCTCACAGAACTTTGGAAAAGACTCTTACTTATTGAAGAACATGGATGGAGAATATTTTGAGTTACCTATGCATGGGAAATTCTTGAAGCCCTTTTTCAACTAAGAACCAAGATTCATGCACAAGTAAGTATGTATCATACTTTGAATACTTTCCTTCGGTTATGTAAATGTTGTAAATAGTTTCCCTTCTGTAATAGATTAGTTGGCTTTCCTCTCTTTTTTGTAGTGGTCTGCAACCAAAGATCCTGTGGATCTTTTGCCATAAACTGTGTTTAGTCAATGCTCAGATAGAGCCACTGTTGGTTGTATTCTTGTTTTTTTGTTGGTTTTCCCTAAATTTTGTTGTCCTCCTCCCAATTTTTATCCAAAATTAGAAAGTCTGTCCTAATTTGAATTATCCCTGTGAAAATCTAGATGAATAGTGAAAAACCCAAAACCCTGAGCTGTCTTCTAGGTGAAAATGCAAAAAAGTCCTAAAATGTCAATCAAGTTTCTATTTTTGAATTACCTTTTTGAAAGAATTAAGTTATAAAAGGTCATGTGCTTTTTTAAATGGTTTCCTAGTCGCTTAATCCTAAAATCATATTCCATTTTGTCATGAGACTTGGAAATTAATTGTAGTCAAGATGTCTCAAAAAGGAAAATAATATTCTTTGTAAGTCATGAGACTTAGCGAGGTCTTTCATGTTGTGAAGTCTCCCAATGAAGGAAACATGATCTGGCGACATGGAGACAAGCGGTTAAGTCATGGTGTCGCGCAGTGTATCCTGCAGTTAGTAAATTATCATGAGACTTAGTGATTACTTTAGTTGCGGGGTCTCCAGATCAGAACAAAGTTAGTGATAAGTTTAAAAGCTTTAGTCGCCATGTCTCCAATTAAAAAATTAGTTAAGTAAAAGGTTTAGAGACTTGGCGATGAACCATAAATTGATTGAAGTATGTAGTGGTCAGGTAGTCTCTGGTCAAACATGGTATGTCAGCATCTTTTCAGCGATTTGGAGACAAACAACAAAGATGAGACACATGTCCATAGTGAATAGAACAAAGTGTATTAGTCGCATGGTCTCCAAATGATTTAGGGTTTCCAAAATATATTTAGCAACTTAGCAGAGCCGTCAGATGCATGATAAGATAAAATCAATGATAGTCACTGAGTCTCTATCAAGTTTTGCATAGAGTAAAATTTTCTCGCGACAATAAGATTAGCTTTAGTCGGATAGTCTCCGAATTAAAATTAAAATGATGACATAAATTTTCATGGGTTATGTCGCAAAGTCTCTGAAGGAAATATTAAAGAGTAATTTTATTTAGCGATTGGGTAACTAAGGGTAGTCGCGGGGTCTTGTAAAGTGAAAATAACATTCAGAGACTTAGCGATAAGAGCTTAAAAGATGAAAAGTAACTATGGTTTTAGGGTCTCCAAATAAAATCTAAGTTTGGAAATACTACTATTGACTTGGATTCATTTGGTCGTGTGATCGCCATAAGTTAATCATGGTTAAGCTAAGGTGAAGAAAATCATATAGTCGCTAGATCTCTAGAAGAATTGAGAGTTAATAAATTTGATAAGCGACAAAGAGATAATGCATAGTCGCTTGGTCGCCAAATATGAAAAGTGATAATAAGTGGCAATTGCTGACATGACAATATAGAGATTCATTGTCCAATAAAAATACAAGAGATTAATTATTGTGTGAAGAAGGTAGCTTAGATGTCTGGTGAAGGACCAACCATATCAAAACATGTCATTTTGTTCAAATTTTATAAGGGTTTTTCTGAAAATGCACTCATATAAATTTGATATCCTATCACATTCATGAGCTATGGCTAGGAATTCAATTAATACCACAGCATGTAAACTTGAAGGTGAAATTGATTGATTCTTCAATGATGAGCTAAGTACTTTAAAAAGTTACCATAGAGGGATGATATTAGGTTTATTTTCATTCATCATACATACAGAATTTAAGAGTGGAGAATTTACTAGGTTTTCTGTGTCTAGGAAGCAAGAATTGATCAATTTCAGGGTGATTCTCTAGTTTTCAAGGATCTTGAATTGTTTTCAGTGCACAGAGAAGAGTAAGGAGTCTTGAGAGAAGATTTGTTTCAATATTGGTGAGAGAGAAGTGAAAACAAAACAAAATGAGTAAAGCAGTTAGTGTGGCTTCTACCAGTGGGAAGAGTGATGAAGTAGATAAAGATGCCAAGGGGAAAAGGAATTTATCTGATTATTTTTTGAAGCTGTTACCTGGCTCTACATAGAACAATAGGGAAAATGCCAACATATTGGCAGATGAATACTGTGAAATCAAAGATGCCCATACACCAGGTTCTACATGTTTTTCTCTCTATAACTATTTTTATAATAATGCTAATAAGGCCATCCCAATATCAAACCCTTGGACTAGTGGTTTGGCTAGGTTAATTGTTCCTGATGTCTTTGTAAATGTAGACTTGTTTCTTGGTCTAGCAAACCATTATGACTCCTTGTCTAGGACAATTAAAAAGAATGATGGTACTGCACTGTTAATTCTGAATAGGAATTCATTTATCCAAGCTTTTGGTTTATATAGTACCATGTCCACTAAGATTAATATTACAAGACAGGAGGAAAGGTATAGGTTATAGCCTGGGGTTTCTAGGAACCAATTGCAAAAAAATATCCTTAAGGAGGTCAGAAACCACATTACCCCTTTACCAATAAGTGCACCCTATTGTTTCAAAGATCTACATTTTTATATCAAATACATTGCATATGCTTTGTGTAGAGTGTTGGGTAAGGATGGAGGAGATGAGAAGATAATTTTTGGGATTTTGATGATGGTATTAGATTTACAAGATTTGCATTCTAGTACTAGCTATGATTACATATAGTACATCATTGATAGAATGCATGAGGGGTTTGTAGCTGTACAAAAGAAGGATAAAGATCCTAAGTTTTTACATTATTCTATCCTGATGCATTTATTATTGTATTTCAATTATGGTATCATGAATGTAAACAATTTGAACCCCCAGAGGATCTTTCATGACCGGCCCAATCCTATCTAATTTTGGATTACGATATGTAATTTCACCTCTAATGATTGTGATTTATGGGGATTTGAGAACTAGATTATCTACCCTTTGATGCAGAGTTTGGGTATTAGCAAGACTAGACTCCCAGTGAAGGTGCTATAACTGCTAAGGCCATGTGACTATTTTGATAAGTGGGAAGGTGACCACAATTGGGGAGACTTCTTTTTGGAATAAAATTTCACTATGATTAGAGTGCATGGATGCACACATCCTCCCCATGTCCTACCATATCATGTGCCATCAAGAGCTACAGCTATATAATTTATTTGGCATCTTTTTTTAATAGATAGTGAGCACTTTGCACCACACAGGAAGGGGACATTAACCCCTAGGCAATTCAAGATTTTTCAGTTTACAATTGGAAAAGGGGCTATTGATTTAGTAAGTAGATGGTTGGAAAGCTGTAATATGGGAGCAACATTATATAGGTATATTGATCTAGAGGGATTTATTATACGAGTTAAGAAACTCCTAAGTCCTACCATACCGAACACATATGTACATGGTCTTTGTGTGGAGGAGGATGCTTCTAGGAACATAATTGATGAAGATAAGGTGAGAAATAGAAGAGAGATAATTCAAGAGTTGTTGAATTTAGAGAAATAGATAAAAAGAAATGGATTAGCATTTGTAGGTTTTTACCCTGACCTGCCATATTTTGACAAAATTAAAGCTATGATAGATAATTTTACACACTCTGTGAGCAACTAGATAAGGTTCTAGATGTGAAGAAAGGGGGAAAAGAACCTGAATATTCAAAATATTAATATGAGAGTGAGAGTGAAGAAGAATATGCAAATCCACCTCAAATAGATTAACCACAATAGAATGTTGCAGAAGCAATTCACATACAAGGCTAGGAACAAGGACACATTATAGATTTGACTGAGGTTTCTCAACCTGATGATGTAGATGAGCCTGGTACTAAGAGGCAAAAGGTTGATCTTGGTCAGACCTCTTATGATCAAACTTACGTAAGAAAAGAAAGAAAAAGGGATAGAGTAAGTGCTCTTGTTCCTGGCAATAGATTATATTATCAAAATTTGAGAAAAGAGATCAGAAAAGGAAAGAAACAACATCAAGAAATAGAGGAAAACATAGAGTTACCTCTCAGGGCATGTATTAATGAATGATTGCTTCACCAACAATAGTTTTTAAGTGATGATAACTTCATAAAAATTGATGAATTTACGGATTTCCTATGATGGCATAAAAAGGAATAGATTAGAGA
The DNA here is from genome assembly GCA_018584345.1 of Thuja plicata. NCBI lineage: Eukaryota > Viridiplantae > Streptophyta > Pinopsida > Cupressales > Cupressaceae > Thuja > Thuja plicata. The sequence goes on from MU225244.1 coordinate 2,378,460, forward strand.
ATAGTTGAAATCAGATGGTGAAGAAGCAGTAACAAATGAGGCTCTTCTAGATTTGCAATCATATGATCCTGAAAGTGAGCATGTTTCTCTGATGAGGCTAGGAAAATGGTGTTTGATAGTGGAATTTTGCTTGCTGAAGGCTGGGATGTAGCCTCAGTGTTCATAATAGATCAAATCAGAAAGAAACTAGATCTAAAAATGGCAAGTGAAATTCAAATGGGTGATATGATCAAAGGATTTGGGTATAGTCCAAAATCCCAAGCATTTTCCATCTAGAATTTGTGTTCTAAAGACCAGAAGCCTTAATTATGGAACATTCAAGAGAGCATGGTGGGAAACCAGATGGTGTGGATAGTGAAAAACATAGGAGATCTTGAGATTTCTCAAATAATGACACAATGGGGACATTTAAATGAAGACAAGACAAAGCAGTTGTCTGAGAAATGTGGTGTCTTAATTAAGGAGACTAGTTTCTTGGCCAAAGATAGAGAATTGTGCCATATCAAGATCCATCAGTAGGATAACGTAATTGCTGAAATGACTAAGCAATTACAAGAAAATTCAGAAGTTCTGTATGTGCCCTCACAACAGCCTCTACAAATAGAAGAAAAAGTTGAAGCAGGGAAAGAGAAAAAAATAAAGGATATGGCTAAAAGGGATAATGAAGTTTCCATCAATGCATTAAGGAGTATACTTCAACATAGGATTGATATCTTGAAAGATAAAGTAGATATAATTCTGAATGCATATAATAAATTACCCTTTCTAAATGTTGAAGTAACAGGGTATATTTCTATTTTAAACCCTTACTTTGAAGCATGGTCTCCCAGGGTACAGTTATTTAAGAAATTAGCCTCTTTGCGGAAACATAGGCCATATTTGCCAGAGATTCTGATAGAGGTGGAAGATGAGATCAAAAAGGTAAATGTATCTTTATCTTTCTTTAAGGGTAAATTGAATCAGATAGAGGAAAAGATGAGTGTATTTGGACCAAATTTTAATAGATTTATTCCTCCACTAAAAGGAGAAGATGATTAGATTAAGGTCTTGGAGGCCTGGAGAATTGAATTTGACAACAGAATGCCTAGTAATGAGGAATTTATTACAAATTTTGATCTAGATTTAGATGGTTTTAATAAAATTTTGGATGAGGTTTTCAAAGCAGAAACTGACATAAATAAATTTTTAGTTGATTTCAAAAGCATAACTGATGTCAGATGGGAAAGGCAAAAAGGACAAATGTAAAGTATTTAGAGTTTCAATTAGCCTGTAGAGGAGGATGTGATAGTGTGGGATTTGATGACAAAACCAAAGAAGAACAAACTTGTTGAGAGAGAAGAAGAGGTCTTGGATGAAGAGTAGAGAGGAACACTTGGCACCTGACCACTGAGCACAAGGAGGTTAGTAATTATCAAAGACAAGTGTAGGTTAGCTTGAAATGGCGGTCACTTGGTCTCAATACAAATATTAGATACTATCCTGGACATTGTTAGACAAAGGTCCCATAATTTAGATGAAGATGAAAGAAGATCAGATTTCATCCCCTGTTCTTGTCTTCCCACCGCTTGAACTTTCTTGTTTCTTGTCTTTTCTATACTTTTAGGGTTAGGTTCCTTAAACCATCCGAAGATTATTGCATCCTAACTTTAAGGATTCCAAGATGGTTTAAGACCTATAAATAGATCAAATTGTAATATTTTTAAAGGAGATGAAATATAATTGTAAGACAGACTTTTGGATTTCAGTCTATGTTTTTTGAGCTTTTAGCCTTTATATGTATTTGAAGAAGAAATATATGAATAAAAATACAGTGCAAATTTACTCTACATTGTTGTTGTCTCTTTACTTATTGTTTGTAATCTTTTATGTTTAATTTTTAAGGCATGTTAAACATATTGGATATAAGGTAGTTATCTGATTATTTGCAAGCTTCTTTTAAGGGGAGAATTAAACTTTGTGAGTAGTTTCAGGGAGTACAGCAGTGATTGAGGATTTGATACAATATTGTAGAAGTGACAGGATAGTTTGCAAGGCATTTTATCTGAGTTCCATGTAGGTTGAAAGGCATCTTACAGTATTCTATTTCATATTTTTTAGTGGATTTATATCTATTGATTCTATAAGCCAAAGGATAGGCACTAGTCTAGGAACTTGTTAGATAATCCATCATCATCCAAAATATTGAATACTATTCAAAATCAATTACCTTTAGAGTATATATGTAAAATCAATTGTATTCACAATGATTACGGTTGAAGTTTGTTGATTTCTTAAAGAGTAAATCAAATAGGTTATTCCTCCTAGATTCACAAGAATTTTAAAAGGAAAGAAAGATGAAATTCCCTATTATGTTGCTGTCTATTGTCATTAAGATAATGATTTGGATTATCAATCTTTTTCTCAGAATAGTCATAGTTATCTCTACATTGTCATTTATATATCTATATAAGAATAGAGCATTCAACACATAAGTAAAATCCACTCTAAAGATATTGTCAAGCCAGTAATCAATCATAGGTAAAACCTTCGTAAGTCAATGGATCTCAAAAAGAAGGGGGTGATAATAGGTATCCCCAGTGATTATAAAAATACCTCATCAATTAGTGTTTTCTCTTGCTTGAGTCAGATTATCAAAGGCATTGGGTGTCATAGAGTTATCTAAGTATTCAAGTATCTTTAGAGGCCCTGCAAGAAAAAATCCTAATAGATAGACTTGAATCTCAACACTTAACACATATTGAGTTTGACCAGTAATATGCATCAGATGGTCAGAGTTTTGATACCTATATTTCTGATTTTTCTTGCACTCCCATGTCACTAGGTGACAATCATATTGAATATGGTATATCAAATAATGAAAGTATCAGATTTGTTTTAGATTCAAGGGATGAATAATTTCCAAATATAAAGTTGAGCACTGATTGGGATAGTTGTCTAGATTTTAAATCATTTCCAGATTCTGAATATTCCATTAAACCATTAAAGAATGGTCTTCTAGTTGCTCAAATTTCATATGCTTATAATGAATGCATTAATATTTTCCCTCCCATCCACCAACAAGTTTTGGATTTACATAATGTTGATACTTTGCAGGAAGGTATTGAAGAGGATTCTGATATGAATATACAAGCCACTTTTAAGATGCAGGATGGTAATCCTTTTGAGAAAAAGAGTATGGATTATGATATGGATTTTCCATTGTTTGATAGTGAAGATGTTGAATCTACCCCTTTTGATATTCCTTATTTATCTCCTCTTGAAAAAAGTCAAATTCACTATGATGTTCCTCAGATTGTTGTTCTCTATTTTTTAAAGGATGAGCCAGATCATGTCTCAAGTGATGAATATTTTTAGTATTTTCATAAGGTCCAGTATGCTGATTTCTCTTTTGGTGTGCAAATTACTGATGTGGATGGATTTAATAATGCTAACCCAAGCAATATGGCAGATTTTGAGCCCTTTATTTTTCAGCCAGATGGTGATTATCAGAGATTTGGCATTAAACCGAGTATTGCTAATTATTGCATTGAATCTCAGTTTTTTCTAATTAATGAATGCATCATGCATATTCCACATTCTTTTCAAAATTGGTATGATTTCTACTTTAGCTCTCAAAAGGATTATGATGATATCTTTTGTCTTGAGATAACGCAAAATGGTAATGAGATTGCTCACATGCATGAAAGTGATAGTTTTAGCTTATCTCTGACTTATGAAGATGAAAACCAGGAGTATGACAGAGGTAAGAGATGATTTTAGTTTTGGGTCTTCAAGCCTTTTTGTAAATAATGTGCATATTGTATAGTGATTTTCCCTTTCAGTTGTGTGGTGTTTGCTTTCAATAAAGGAGTTTCCATTTTTGAAAAGAGAAAGGAGAGAAGAGAGAAAGTGGAAATTATCTGATTTGATTTTATGGGTGGTCTACTTCTACCATGAGATTCTAAAATTTTTCAGCATGCCCACATTGGGCACGCATCCATAGTCAAAGTCAGTGTTGGTACTAAAAAATACAAGGGTTTTTGAGTACCTTGTGATGTATTACCTAGGTCTAGTTGTTACCAAGAGTCAGCTTAACTCTACTCTAAGGCCTCTTGCACAGACCTTATAGGGTAGATCCTTACCCTTGCTTGAGTAAGTCACTAAGATCTTCACCTCAAGTGCTCTAGACCTGGTTCACACCGTAAAGCTACCAATTCATACTAAGGAATCCATTAGGGAAGATTCACTCTCTAGGATAAACTGATGGGTTTAACCTCTTTGCTCAATAGATAAAAAACAAAACACATAATAGATTACAGAAGGAATCCCAAATAATTTCTAAAAATCTATTAAATGTACAGTCTTCTTACAATATCTATCTCTCTCTTCTTCTCATGTCTACTCTTACTTACAAAAGCTTTCAATTTTATATCTAACCCTCAAAATATCTTCAAAATATCTCATTCTCTTTGAAAACTTCAACCACCTTACATAGGTGGCCTGATCGAGCCATAAATGACCCTTCAATGATAGGAATAGGTTTCCCTATTCATTCCAAGAAAAAAACAACACATAGAGAGTCATTGCAGTTGACCCAGCTGGTCACAAACGTCACATCCTACGTTTCCTAGGTCATTAACTGACATTACCAAACACCAGTGTTTCCTTTTCCAAGTAATAGAAACATCATTGGTGAACATAGAAACTTCAACCCCGAGTGTCAAATTATAGACCGAAAAACAAACATAGACACCGACCAACATCACTGACGGACTTCCCAGATGGACATTTCTGACGAGCATTCCTGAGAGACATTCCTGACAAACATTCTCAAGAGACATTCCTGGTGAACATTCCCAAGCACAAGTATCACTGATCTTCAGATCATCAATCTTCAGTTTCTAGAGCCCTATTAAATTTACAGAGGTTTAGAAACTACCTCAACACACACTTAAGCTAGGAAACAACTATGTAGAAACTATGGTGTTTGATCAATGATTGACCTCATTCATTACAAAAATGGTGGATCAAAACATCTTACAAACCAAAAAATGCTTTCTATCCTAGAAATTCTTCTAACCTTAGGTGCTCCTGCACCATACTCTCCAAACAATAATAAATCAACTTCCAGGTGATTGGAGTAAGTCAGGATTGATTCCTAACTTGTTGAAATTGGTTTCTTGTACCCATGTAGCCTTTGAATCATCTTGGCCTTGCCATTTGACCAAATGTTCCATATAAGTTTGCCTTCTAGTCTGCATAGCAACTCTTGAATTCAAAATATCTTTAGCCTGTAGGTTCGGTATAATAAGAATTCTGAGTGTTCTGAGATCCTCGGTATCTCCTATGAGATTAGAATCTCCTTTTGGAATTGGTCCTTTATAGGATACCAAATCTACAACATTGAAAATAGGAGATAATCCTATGTCTACAGGAAGATCAATTTTATAATTATTAGACCCATACTTTGCCAATATTGCACAAGGGCCTATCTTCCTCATCTAAAGTTTACTCAAAACTCCTTTCTGCAACATTGCTTTGTTAAGGTGGACCATGACCATATCTCCAACTATAAATTGAATATCTTTTCTCCTTGCATCCACCCTTTGTTTGGTGTTAGTTGTACTCTCTATTAATGCTACTTTAACTGAGTCATGGACCTCCTTCATGGATTGAACAAAATATTTAGCATACCCACTCCTCTCTGCATTGCTTCCAAGATCCCTTAATTCACATATACCCTTGGGATAAATCCCATACACTATTTCAAAACGGATCTTTCCAGTGGATCTATTGACTGTATCATTGTATGCAAATTCTGCTTGAGCAAGTAATTGATCCCATGATTGTCCATACTCCTTGGTGAGACATCTCAAAATATTTCCTAGGCTTCGGTTCACCACTTCAGTCTGACCATTGGTCTATGGAGGATATGTCAAGCTAAAAGAAATATTTGTACCAAGCTTTTGTCACAAAGTTTTCCAAAAATGACTCATAAATTTGGAGTCTTAGTCTGATACAATACTTAAAGGTAATCCATGTATCCTTATTATTTCTCTAAAGAAAAAATTGGCTATGTAACATGCATCATGTGTGGTCTTGCATGGCACAAAGTGATCCATCTTTCTAAACCTATCAACAATAACAAAGATGATGTCCATTCCTTGCTTGGTCTTCGGTAGTCAAACTACAAAATCCATACTAAGGCATTCCTATGGTCTATTTGGGATAGGAAGGGGTTGATACAATCCCACATTGGATGAAGTCCCTTTTTCCTTCTAACAAATCATACAAGTTCCTACATACCTTTAGATGTTCTAATTAATTCTTGGATAATAGTAATACCTCTTGACCAACTCTAGAGTCTTAGTCAAACCAAAATGTCCACTTAAGTAACCATTATACTTATCTTATACTAGATTCTCTCTCATGGAACCTCTTGGTACACAATGTTTTCATCCCTTAAATAGAATACCTTCTTGAAGAGTATACTCCGAATGCTCACTATGAAAATGATTTTGATACTCTTGACATGCCTTGTATGTTGCTGCAAAATATTCATCTGTTGGATACAGATCTTTGAATATTTCAATGCCAATGCTCCTTAGTTGAACTACTTGCACTATGAGTAACCTTCTACTCAATGCATCTGCTACCTTTTTCTTCATTCCCTTCTTGTTCTTATAGAGAAGGTGTATTCTTGGATGTACTTCACCCATTTCATAAGCTTATGGCTTAGCTTAGCATGTGAACTTACAAAACTCAAAGCCTAATTGTCGGTAAAGACTAAAAATTATTTGGGAAGGAGATAATGTCTCCATTTCCTTAGTTCTTGCACTAATTCATACAATTCTAAATCATATGAAGAATAATTCTTCTTTGCATCACTGGTTTTCTCACTGTGAAAATCCACTGGCTTCCCTTCTTGGCTCAAGATTGCACCAACAACAATATTAGTAGCATCACACTCCATAGTAAATAATTTGACAAAACTAGGAAGTTTCAATATCAGTTGAGTTGCTATTCTCTTCTTTAGGTGCTCAAATCCTTCATCAGCCTACTCATTCCATTGGAACTTGGATTTCATACCTCCTTTGATGGTATCTAAAATAGGTGCACTGATTTCACTAAACTGTTTAGTGAACTTCTAGTAAAACTATGCTAAACCATGGAAACTCCTAATTTCAGTCACTGATTTTGGTGTAGGCCAATTCAATATTGCTTCCACCTTGTTGACATCCATCTTCAAGTTACCTTCTAAGATAACAAAACCTAGATACACCAACTCTTGCTTCATGAACTCGCTCTTCTCCAAGTTGATTGTCAACTTTTCTTCATGAAATATTTGCATTACCAATTGTAGATGTTTAAGATTATCCTCTTTTGTTTTGTTGAACACGCAGATGTCATCTAAGAATAATAAAACCTATTTTCCAATCAAGTCCTTCAAAACCTCATTCATCAATCTCATAAATGTGCTTGGGGAATGTGACCACCAGAAAGGCATAACTAACCATTCATACAGTCCTTTAGTGGTCTTAGAAGTAGTCGTCCACTCATCTCCCCTTTAATCCTAATCTGATGATATCCACTCTTAAGATCTATCTTGGAGTAATATCTAGCTCCACCAAGACAATCCATCAAATCTTCTATCCTTCATATAGGGAAACTATATCGGATAGTTATCCTATTTATGGCCCTAGAATCGACAAACAACCTCCAAGTACCATCTTTCTTTGGGGCTAGTACTATAGGAACATCACAAGGACTTACGCTTTCTCTAATCAACCCTTGGTCAATTAGTTCTTGGATTTGGTAAGAAATCTCTGCATTCTTTTGTGGGGTCATCTTATAATCATCTTTGTTTCAAAGTGAGGCTCCTTGGATAAAGTCATTTTGATGACTAATAGGTCTCTCAGGTGGTAGGACAGCTAGTTGACCATTACTGATTATGGCCTAGTATTGAGTTAATAACCTTTGGATCTCTAAAGGCAACTCTTCCCTCTTGCTTCCCTTTTCACCTTTTGGTTTTAATACCAAAGAAAAGCCCACCCCATCTTCTTCCAATGTCTTTAAGAATTATTTTTCACCAACCAACAATAGTTTGGGACTTCTTTTCTTTTCTTTCTCTTCTTCCAAGATTGATTGTACCCTGAAAGTTATCCCATCCTTCTTGAAGGAATAGGAATTCTGAACTCAATCATGCACTACACTTCAGTCATACTGCCAAGATCTACCTAAGAGCAGATGAAACACATCTATGGGTAGGATAAATCACAAAACTCTATCCTTATACCTCCCTATGGAGAATTCTACCCAAGCTTTCTCATTGACTATTACATGTTGATCTTTATTCAACCAAGTAACTCTATAAGGACTAGTCTGAGGTATCCTTGTCAATTTTAAATTCTCAATAGCTTCTAAGGAAACTATATTATAAGTAGAACCTGAATCTATGATAACTTTACAGACCTTACCAAGTACCTTTCAGTTGAATCAAAACAAAGATCTTCTTTGGCTTGGCTCTTCTTTGATCAGTTCTTTGAGGAGTGTTCTCCAAACCATCAAGTGCTCTCCCATCTTTAACCCTATGGGAACACCTACAATCTTTCTACTAGAAGACTCTTCTTGCAGATAATTATCTCTTTTCACTCCTCCTTGTGAAGTAGAGCTCTTTGCAGGACACCGATATGTAGGATGCCCAAACTATTGACAGTTGTAGCATTTTATCAAAGAGAAATAAGATCCTCTTCCTTAGCTATCAACTATTCCTCTTGAACTATTATTTGACCCTCTTCCTCAGTTGTAACCACCTCTAGTGTTACTGGGTTCTCCTTGGTTCTCTATGAGTTTGTTCGCACTCTGATTTTTAGCTTCAGAATTTCTTCATCCATATCCTCCTCTATGACCTCTATTGTCTCTTCTTCTGCCTCTACTGTTTGAGTCTTATTTCTTCTAGAAATTCTCTTCCACTTTGAGAGCTAATTGATAGCATTGGTGAATAGTCTTGGGGTCTAAGAGACTGATCTCTTCTTGAATAATACATTTTAGGTCATTCTGATATCTTGCCACTTTTAGGCTTTCTTCTTCCATCACATGGGATATCAAGCATAGCTTATGGAATTCTTATGTATAGGCACTGACTTCTAAGTCTTTCTACCTCAGATTCTGCCTTTTCTTATGTAGTTGCACTTCATAATCATCCAGAATGCAATTTTCCTTCATCTTTCCTACCATGCCTTTCCAACTAGTTATGGGGTTCTTTCCTTCTTTTTCCCTTTCATCTTGGACAAATTTCCACCAAGTGAGAGAAGTTCCTCTAAATCTTGTCTTAGCTATTCTGACATTTTAAGCTTTAGTCACACTATCAAAAATTTCACATCTCACATTACCTGGGTCATTAACTGACATTATTGAGTGCTAGTGTTGACTTTTCCAAGCAACAGAAACATCGTCAGTGGACAGAGAAACTTCAACCGTGAGTGTCAGATCACAAACTCAAAAACAAACATAGACACTGACCGACATCACCGACAGACTTCCCCTATGGACATTACCGATGAGCATTCCCGAGAGACATTCTTGATGAACATTCCCAAGAGAGATTCCCAAGCACTAGTATCACTGATCTGCACATCATCAACCTTTGGTTGCTAGAGCCTTATTACATTTCCCGAGGTTTAGAAACTACCTCAACACACACTTAAGCTAGGAAACAACTATCTAGCAACTATGGTGTTTGATCACTGATTGACCTTAGTCATTACAAACATGGTGGATCAAACCACCTTACAAACTGAAAAATTCTTTCTATACTAGAAATGCCTCTAACCTTAAGTGCTCCTGCACCACCTTGTTAAATTTTTGCATTTTGACCCCTATAAGTGCTTTTTGAGCCTTTTTTGCCTTGAGTAAATTTTGAAGTTTATGTTAGTAATAACTAAGAGGGGGGGAGTGAATTAGTGGCCTCAAAATATTCCAATAATCAACTCTTAAAACTTAGTACCACAATATTATACCTCTAGTTATCTTCATTCCTATAAGATGAATGCCTCCAAATACTTTTATCAAATTACTACTGATCCAAATGCTTTTCAAAACCTTCTACTATAGATTTACCAAATAGTAGTCTGTTAATTTATCAAAAGATAGTACATTATCTAGAGTATACCGATCAATCCAATTAAGTTAAGTGTAATGCAAAACACTAAAGTAATGACTCATAAACACATTGACACATGGATTTTTAATGTGGAAACCCTGTTAAGGGAAAAACCACTTGGGACCGGTAACCCAAAATTTTCACTCTTCTGAAGTGAGCTTAGTGAAGAGACAACCCTGTTAAAGGTTACAAACACACTATTAGGTGTGGCCTTGTTAGAGGATTTAAAATTTTAGTTTGTCACTTGATATCAGGCATCTCTATGCTACCATCTTTGATCAAACACTCACTTGGCCTATCAATTGGTATCTGGCACCTCATGCTATCTTCATGATCAAAATTTTTGATACTCCTTGGGATGTATCTCAATATAGAAAGGATCTTTAAATCCTACTCGGTTAAGAGACTTTTTGAATCAATGGTTAAACTGAAACAGTATGATCTATTCACATATACAACCTATACTTGTAGATTTTCAGATCTATTTTATTCTCATAAAACTATTCTGATCAATATATATATCTCTATTATACCTTTGATCCACTTTGATTTTTCTCAGTGTTTTTGTGCTTTGTTGCTCATTTTCTACAGAAAACTTTAGCTCTTTCCTCAGCTTGATTGATCAGCACTATATGAAGTTTCTCTTCATCAGTTCCTCTTTATCATCCTCTTTTCATTCATTCACCCACCACTCCAATTTGTAATGAATTGAGTTGTCTATTTATAGACATGATTTCACCATTTTTGGGTTCTTGATCTTCTTGATCTTTGCGTGATCCACAATTCTCACTAATTATATTTAAAGAAAAACTCTTGTTTTATCTCACTGAGATCTTCTTCCCAACTGGACAAAATAACTTTAAATCCATTACTTATCTTTGGCTTATCTTTTCAATGAAAACAAAAGTACCAGTTAGCTTTATATTTAGCTCTGCCAACTAGATATTTTATCATTTCTGACCTCAAGTTAATTTTGGTGTTTTAACTCTTTGATAGCATCGGTCAACACTCTAGTTCTCCTCGGGCTTCTCTATCAGTTTACACTCTTTTTCTGGCCATCGGGTATGCTCGTTGGTAATGATTTTCATTGTTCTTTCTTAGGCATCACTGTGACTTGACTATCAATGATCTCTATCTATTGGGTTTCACTGACCGTTAGTGTTTGATGTCACATTATGAATACTTGTCTTTTATGCATTACAGAAAGAATAATCTTTATCTCTCTGATTCTCTGAAGTATTTGACACTTTGATTATAACCGATTAAATTATATCAAGTTGACATCAATGACAATACAATCCATTAACTGATTTAATGTCTTTCAGTATCCTTCTACATTTTGGTGATCAACTTAACATCTTCAAACATTCAATCAGTTACATGCCATCAATCTCTCCCTTTGGCATTGATGGAAACATACTACATTATCATACTATACTATCACTAATACAATATGAAATATATAGTTTCATCAAGATTTCCTAATGTAACTATTACAAATGTCTGGCTCTTGGTAAGCTCAAAATAGCTTATATTTGTTTCATGCAGAGTTTTTGTCTTCAATATTCAATCCCTTCTATGGATAGATGTATCATCTATTATCTCTGTTATGATGTGTGCTCTACCTTGACTGTTCCTCTTCTTGATAATCTCTTATTCCTTTGACAACAATCTTTCTCTTTTTTTCTAAACTCTCTCCCTTTTTTACTTCTCTCCCTTAGATGGATATTTCATATGTAATCAATTTCTCTCCCTTAGAATATTGATTAACTCTTCCTTTTTGATTTTTAGGAACTTCTCTTCATGGATAATGATATAGTCTCTCCTTTTATCATATCTTCCTTTTTTTTAGTGATATGGAATCATCTCTCCCTTTGTATGATAAAGAAAAACTCCCTTATGATAATGAGATATCTCTCTCCCTTTGACAACAATGACAAACAAAAATACTTCTCCTTATTTTATCATCTATATCATGTTCCATCTCTTTGCATAATATATTCCTTGAATTTCCCTATCCATCAACAATACAATGTTTTGATTTTCCGTGTAGATATGTACCTTGCTATTTACAGATATATCTTTTGGTGTTCATCTCAGTGTTTGCATCAACATGAATGATCTTCAGATTTGGTATAGGATGATGTAATCTCCTAGTTAGATTAGTGACTGATAGACAGGGGTTGGACCCCTAGTCTCTGTCTTAGGTACTCAAAAGTATCCTTTAGTAATTGCTTGGTGAATATATCAGCTCATTTTTCCTTTGATTGAACATATTCTAGTGTCACTTCCTTAGCTTGCACTTGTTCTCTTAGATAGTGATACTTGATAGCAATATGCTTAGTCTTAGCATGCATGAATGGATTCTTAGAAATGTTTATTGCATAGGTATTATCACAATAGATAATTATTGGTTCATTGATCTTCATATGCATACCTTCCAGCAATTGTTTGATCCATGCAATATTTGAGCAATTTGCAGCAATAGCCACATACTCTGCTTCTATGGTGGATTGAAAGATGCATCCTTGCTTCTTTCTTACCCATGTGACAAGTCTGTCACCCATGAAGAATGCTCCTCCAGTTGTTCTCTTTTGGTCATCAATGTTTCTAGCCAAATCAACATCTGTATAGACTTGTAGCTCAAATTTTCCTTCTCTTTTGTACCATAATCCATATTCCTTGGTGTTCTTCATATATCTCAAAATTCTTTTGAAAGAATTCATATGTGATTCTTTGGGATTAGCAGAGAATATTGCAACTATCCCCATTTCATGTGCTATATCTAGTCTGGTATGAACAACATACAACAATTTGCCAATCATGGATCTATATAAAGTTTGGTTTACCTCATTTGTCTTGTCTTGTTTTGTCATCTTGAAACCAGTAGCCATAGGTGTTCCAACTGGTTTGGAATCTTCCATCTTGAATATCTTTAGCACTTCCTTGATGTATTTGGACTGAGTGATGTATATGCCTGCACCTTGTTGAATAATTTTTAGACCAAGAAATAATTTAATCTCCCCAAAAATAGACATTTAAAATTCCTTCCTCATTTCTTTAGCAAAGGATTTTCATAACAATTCATTCCCTTCAAAAATGATATCATCAACAAAAATTTTAGCAATCAGAATATTACCATCAATATCTTCTTTTAAGTATAGATTTATATTTTTAGTTGTTCTAACAAATTTTATGCTAATGAGATATGAGTGAAGTCTTTCATACCAGGCTCTCGGTGCTTGTTTCAATCCATAAAAGGCTTTATGTAGTCTAAACACCACATTTCTCTTGTCTAGATAAACAAACCCTTTTGGTTGTTCAATGTATACCTCTACTTATAGTATTCCATTTAGGAATGCAGATTTGACATCCATTTGGTATACCTTGAATCCTTTAAGTGAATCATAAGCAAGTAAGACTCTAACTCCTTCTATTCTTTCAACGAGTGCAAAGGTTTCTCCATAGTCAATAACTTCTTCTTCTTGATATCCCTTGCATACTAATCTTGCTTTGTTTTTAGTGACTTCTCCATTCTCATTCAGCTTATTTCTTAATATCCATTTTGTATCAATGTCATTCTTATCACCAGGTCTCGGTACTAGTGTCCATGTATTGTTCTTCTCAATCTTTTCTATCTCTTCATTCATAGCACTGACCCATTCTTCATTCTCAAATGCATTGTTAACAGATTTAGGCTCAAAATCACAAAGTAAACATCTTGGGTTAAGTGACTTACTTCTTGTTCTTGTTCTAGCCTTCTTGTCTCCTATGATTTGATTCTTTGGATGATGTATTCTGACATACTTGGCAAGTTTCGTTTAGTTTTGTGTTCATCATTCCAATCATCTTCTTCACCTTCATTTTCATCTCCATTGATTGGAACACCATTTTGAGGATTATCCTGATCATTGGTAATTGCAGCCTAATGTTCGAGTGAAATGTTCTGATGCTCAGGAGCAACACACTATTTCTCGGGTAGAGTGTCAGGTTCTGTATAAACAAACCTGTTGTAGTCCTCTGGTTCCTTTTTTCTTTCCTTATCATTCTTTTCTGCAAATTCATCTATTTTCACATTTGCACTTTGAATGATTTTGTTAGATGACTTGTTAAGACATTTATAATCCTTAATTTTGGTTGAATACCCTAGGAAGATACCTTCTTCACTTTTGCAGTCAAGTTTCCCATTTCTATCAGCCTTCAATCTATAACATTGACTACCAAAGATTCTGAAGTAACTTACAATGGGTGTATGACCATACCAAATACCATAGGGTGTCTTCCTTGTGTCCTTCTTCAATTGTACTCTATTTAGTGTGTAGACAACAGTACTGACAGCTTCCCTCCAAAAGGTTTGAGTGATGCTTTTCTCAATCATCAATATTCTTGCACAGTCAACAATTGATCTATTTCTCCTTTTAGCAATACCATTTTTTTGTGGTGTCCTTGGTGTAGAAATATGTCTTTTAATTCCATGCTCATTGCAATAGTCAGTGAATTATTTTGAAGTAAATTCCCCTCCTCTATCTGACCTTAAGCATTTCAATTTATTTTCACTTTGTTTTTCTACCATTACTTTATAACATTTAAACATCTTAAATGCTTCTGATTTATCTTTTAAAAATATGACTGTCATCATTCTAGAAAACTCATCAACAAAGAGAATAATATCCCTATCTCCATAGTATCTTTTTGTCCTCATGGGTCCACATAGATCTATATGGACTAATTATAGAATTGCAGTGGATGTATGGGTTTTTCTCTTGAAACTAGACTTTGTCATCTTACCTTTTGGACAATTCTTGCACATGATATGCTTGGGCTTAGTCATTATCGGTAAGCCTCTGACATTCCTTTTATTGCTTATATTTATCATGTTGTCAAAGTTAACATGACAATCTTTTGTGCCAAAACCATATGTCTTCATTTCTAGCCAGTAAGCAAGTGGTGTTAGTGTCATCAAGATAAAAAAGGTTACCTTTTGTCTGCTCACCGGTACCAATCAACCTTCCTATTTCATTATAGATCTTTGCCTTCTTATTTTCAAATGATACTCTATGGCCTGAATTGTTCAACTGAGAAACACTTAACAAATCGTAATTCAGTCCTTTAACCCAGTAAGCATTTTCACATTTTATTAGGTTATTTAACATTATGGTTCCTTTACCTTCAACAGAACAAGGTGTATCATTTACCATTCTTACTGAACCACCATAATAGTATTCAAAAGTCTCAAACTTTTGTTTATCACTGGTCAGATGATGACTGCAGACAATATCTATGATCCAGACATCATTTTTACTAACTTTAGATATGCGTGCAGTTTCTACATACCTTTCTTCATCTGATTCATCCTTCATGGATACAAATACCATCTCAATGTCTTCTTCTGATTTGGTGTCGGTTTCATCAGCTCTTTTCTCAGCTAGGTAACAAGCTTTCATACCTTTGTCCTTGTAGTCTCAAGTATCTCTCTTGTCAGATTTTTGGTTGCTTTGATAATCTCTATTTTCAACTTTATCAAACTTATTCTCATATGATTTGTCATTTCCTCTGTTATTTTTTCTTCAGTTTGGGCATCTTGTAGAAAAGTATCCAACCTCTTTACAATTGAACCATACAAGTGGTAATTTACCTTTGTATCTACCTTTGCCTCTCTGCAATCTTCTGGCCATAAGTGCTTCAATATCATCAAGTCCTTGATCCTCATTATCACTGTCACTATCATTTCTAACATCATGTCTATGACTTGAGTTACTTATCTTTAGAGAAGATTTGAATGGAGATTCTAACTGATTAGATTATATCAATTTGACATCAATGACAATACAATCCATTAACTAATTTAATGTCTTGCATTATCCTTCTGCATTTCATAATCAACTTAACATCTTCAAACATTCAATAAGTTACATGTCATCAATTTATCATGCATGTTAGGTGTTCATCACTCTTTTTTAGACATATGAAGGCATCCCAAGTCATCAGTTTCAAGTTTTGAGTTAGTTTGTGATGTCTTGTTTTGAGCACTTGTCCATTCTGCATTTGTTGTTAAAGTATCATTTTGCTATAACATGCCTAGTTTGCATTGGAATACCTTGCATCCTTTTATGTTTCATGGGTCACCATTTTGGTAATGTTTAAAATGTATATCAAATAGACTATATTTCAAATCCTAAGTCATTTTGAATCAATTTGAAATGTTTCTGGATTCCCCAAAGTTGGTCTTGCAGAACTGTCTAAGTTTCTTTGCTTTTCCCAGAATGCTGAATAGCCTACTTTGAGGTTTCTAAGTTGTATCCGATTGAATGCCCTGCATAAATGATTTTTCCCCTATATTTAAAACATGAAAGTGTACCTATTTGAATATTTTTAGACTCGTACCAATCCATTTTTCCACTTTACCAGCTTGATTCCAAATCAGATTTGTGCATATTTACTGAGTTTTAAATGTAGAAAAGTGCAAGGTGCTGAGTTTGCAGATTGATGCTAAATGATCATTTCACTTTCAGTGAAATATTAGTTGAGATTCATGTTCCATGTGTGAAGGTGAATCAGGTTCCATAGATTCAGATTCTGAAGGTTCTTTTTGATGGGTTTGCACTTTCAAAATCAAAGACAGTTTGTACAAATTGCCAATGTTGAACAAGATTAAAGTTTGCAGGAGAGCCATTTTTAGAGAGTGGTAACTTTTAATCTGAAATATTTTTTTCAAGAACTGATTGTGGGACCATTCTCATTGCATATAAATGTACTACTGTGAACAATGGTGAAGTCTTAGCGCAAGTTTTGGTAATCTTGCAATTTCCAATCTGAATGAAGCTTATGTTGTTTCAACATTTGCACTTACACTGTTTGCTGAAATTGCCAAAGTTTGAGCAGTTGCACCTTGTACTTGAGGTTGAATCTGAAAAAACCCTTTTGTATGAATTTTCATTATGGGTGAATGAATCATTTTTCCAAGTGATGACTCTTCAATATTTAATCTAGTATCTTACTGAGTTGCATTTCTGGCAGTGTTTGCATAAGTTTGAAAACTTCCAATTGCAGAATATAATGAGATTGCTTACTTTGAGTGGTATTATCTTTTGGCCCTAATGTTTTCAATCCAATCCAGTTGGAAAATATGTTAAAATGTTGGAGATGAGAGGTTTTTTGAGTTCCCATGCTTGCAAAGTGTTATTCAGTCAGTTTTTAAAATTCATTTTGGAGAATAATTACAGTTATGTGGTCAGTTTGCAAAAATGTCAAAAGTGATCAGAAAGGCCGCTAGTTCAATACTTTTGAATCAAATTTGCATAATGGTTTATATTCAGAATGTGGATTCAAGTTTGAAGTACATGAGAACCAGAAGGATGCATAAGAGAAAAATGGTTGACTGAAATGTGCAAGTTGGATTTGTTGAAAGTTTTTCATTAAATATACAATCAAGTGCACTTGGCAAAGTGGATTTTTCAAGATTTGGAAGGAGCACAAATGGAGACCAAATTCATTAAAGAGCTTGAGGAAAATGAAATTAAGTAGGTGCAAAACCAAATTCTACAACCATTGTTACATAAAAGGCCAATGCAAAGGGAGTTTGTAGGAGCCAGTGAAGGATTTTATGGAGAATTTAAAAGTTTTAAAATATTTTAACACCAATAAATTGCAAGTTCCAAGGCCAGTTTTGGGAGTGGTGTGTGAGTTTTTTAAAATATTTAAAAAAAGTAATGCATAGCATATGGGTTGCACTACAATTTGGTAAAGGAATGGAAGTTTGTTAAAAATATTAAACACCAAAACCATTTCCATAGATTGTGCAGTAGTTTTTGGGAGAATGTTTTTTTAAAAACATTAAAAATAGAAGAGCATGGGATACATGTGCCAAAATACATGGAGGAAGAAGCCTGCATACAAACCAAATGCCTGCACTGAAATACAAACAAGAAGTCTTAGATTATAAAAATCATGCAAATGAAAATCAAACAAATCCATTACTTGCACAGAGTTTGGGGGAAATTTTAAAAGGCAAGTGCATTTTTCATAGTTAAAACAAAAACAAAAAATTTGAAACCTCACGCCAAATGCTTGGGAGGAGCCACGCGCTAGGATTTGAAAGGGCTTTATAGTGATGGAAATTGGTTAAAGCTTACGCAACATTTTGAGGGATATTTTAAATATTTAAAAAATTGTAAATATATTTGCAGACAAAGACATAGCAAATGCTAGCATATACCTCGCGTAGAAATGAAGGAGAATGAAACTTAAACAATGCAAAAAAAATGCAAAATGATGAATGGGGATCTCACGCGCATCACATGAGAGATAGTCCTAGCATTCAAAACTTGTTAAAAGTAAATGGCAAGAGAAAATTATCTAGAAGCTACACTGAATGTGGAGGAGTTTTAAACAAATAAATTAAATTTTGTTGCCAAGTGTAAAACCAATCAAAGTTTGTGCTAAAAGGGGAGATGAATGTCATCTCCAAGGCCTACACAGCTACAAGCAGAAGTCACGCGGCATGAGGGAAGTTTCAAAATAGTTTTTTAAAACATACAAATTGCATTACAAATGCAATGAGCAAGGGACACGTAGACAGTGGAGGAGGTGTTTAAACCTTAAAATAACAAAATGCATTGCATAAGAGCCCACACGCAACATCTTGAGAGGCAAAAAACTTGAAAAATGTGAATGCCTTTATCCCACATTG
This sequence comes from Thuja plicata, assembly GCA_018584345.1. Classification (NCBI taxonomy): domain Eukaryota; kingdom Viridiplantae; phylum Streptophyta; class Pinopsida; order Cupressales; family Cupressaceae; genus Thuja; species Thuja plicata. The sequence continues at coordinate 2,397,290 of MU225244.1, forward strand.
GTGGGGTGAGGTCATTTTTTAGTGTTTTTATATAATTATAGTTGTAAGTTATGTAAAGAAAGAACCAAGAGGCCACATGGAGGGTCGCTTGGCTAGAGGACTCAACGCGCAGGTGTACCCCAATTATTTTGAGACAAAATACAAGAAAGGCTTTAAAACCAAAGGGATTTAGTCCCACATTGACCCTGTTGGGGAAATATAAGGTGTTTATAACCTGGAATGCAAACACATAAAAATGTGAAGTAGAGAAGGAGGCTCTCTTCATGAGTGTGTGCAGGCGATGGATGAATTGGGAAGCATGCCCAAGTGATATATGGTGATGCATTGGGAAGCGTGCTCAAGTGACAAAGATGAAATTTTGTAGATAGGTGGCGCAGAGGATGATGAGGATGATGGGGCATGTGGCGGGTAGTTGCATAGTCACAGGGAGATAATTGCCAAAGAATATAACCACCGAGACTTAGAGATAACCACCAATCACAGGGTCGCTGAAGGATCGTAGTTAGCCACCAGAAATGTAGAGACTACGTGACTATGCAATTGCGCATTCATGAGAGATAGCCATGGTTAAGAAGTAACCACTGAGATTCGGTGTCTAACTATAGTCGTGTAGTCACAAAACAAAAGATGCTAGGTGTGTAACATCACGCGATTTTTCCCCAACCGTCTGATCAAAGATGAAGATCAAGGGTCTGCATGAAGTCTCTAATGTTAACTCGGGTTAATGAAATATTTTTGAGACTTAGAGACTAAAGGCTAGTTTCCAAGTCTCCAAGTCTCCAAGTAAACCCACAGTTAAGGAAAAGTATCAGAGACTTAGAGACTAGTGTAGTCGTGAAGTCTCTAAGAGAATAAGAGTTAAAGGTGAGTTACAAACTAGTTAAAAGTGGCCAGTTTGAGGGTGACAAGTGTTGAATTTTTGTGACTTCTGGGCTAAATAAGTAGAAAATAGAGAATTTCAAGGGATAAAATGTGCACAGAATACAAATGATATAATGATTTAAAAGTTATAGTATATGCATAATATTAAAGAAGAAATCAATTAGATTCGCACAGGTAAGACAAAAGGATAAAGTTTTCAAAGTGCAAGAGATTAAAATAATATTGAAGGATTAGGGCATTATCTTTCCATAATCTGTGCAACTTTTTTAATTTTTTAAAAAAAATCTAAAAGAAGCTTTCATAGAGGATGTTCTCAGAATGACATCAAATTTTGGAATCAGATATTTCTTAGAAAATGATTAGATTTGAAAGGCTTTTTAGTGGCAGAATAAATGAGGTGTGTAGAGGATAAAATCAGACATAGAAAACATAATAAAATCAAATTTTGAGGATTTTGAAAAGGCAGAGTAAAGTTAAATTTTGAAACCACTAGTGGAGTTCAGATTTCTTTGGAGAGAGAAGGCAAGTGAGATCACATTGCAAGGAGGATAGGTGTGAATTAGACAGAGGTCTTAGGGTTTTAATTTCTTCTATATCTTTCTCTTTTTTATTAGTTTTAGGGGTTCCTGTTTCTTTTCTATTTTAGAGAGGGTTTCTGAGTCTTTTCAATCTCTCTGCAAACAGTTTCAGAGAAGTTTCCAAATGGTTTCTTCTGTAATATATTTATCTTTTCTATGCATACAAAGTTGTTTTGGTTTCCTTATTGTTTCTGGGAAGAACATGATTGTAACAGTTGTTTATGAATGAATCTCATCATTGTTGTCTATGACATCAAGTTGTCTCTATTTTTCTTCTAAAATCATATAAATTAGGACATCAAGGGTGTTTTAGTTTTATCCGTTGTTGATCAGCAATAGAGTTATTCAAGGAATAACCGTGATATAGAATTTGTTTTCAGATTTGTATGAGTTGGAATATCAAGGGTATTACCAATCTTGTCTTTCTATTGGATGTTGGTTATGTACTATCTATTCAAAGGTCTCTGGTTTTCAGACTTACTCTCTTCAAGTAAATATTGCATATACATTTGATAAAGTATTGAGGTCTTTTTAACTAAGGGTCTGAAAACTATTCCATAGTTATATATCTAAAATCTTGTTTTTTTCACAAAGGAAGCATGTGTGTGTAGATAAGGCAATAATCACCTGAGTGATGTTGAGCTCTAAGAAGAAGGAGGATATTTTCCAATCCTCATCAATTAGGCTTTGTCTTGCTAGAATGAGTGGTTGGGAGTTATAGAGTTGATTAAGTTTTTAATCTATTTTGTGATTCAGCAAGAAAAATACCTAACATAAGGTTTGTTTTCTTGTCCCTTTTATGTCCAAAGATTGTCATCTTCTCTCTTTCCCATTTTCCCTGAGGCTCACCTATTACTTTCAACATCTATTATTATTTTATAGGCATCCCTCATAGTTCTTGGGTTCTTATCTCTAAGAAGATATGACATTTTCTTATCTACAACATTAAAGTAACTGGCCATACACACTTCTTCATCTAGCCTTAATTCTTGGAAGAGTTTTTTTATAGCCTTTTGGAACCTACTGTTAAAATATGACATGATCCCATTTGGAAATTTCTTGATATTATTAATTTCATTCAACATATAACCTGAGTTTACATGTTCTCTATATTTTTCCCTAAAAGCTTTAACAAATTCTTCCCAATATGGAATACTATTATTAAGCATAATTCTAAGCCAATCCCTTGCATCTTTTGTTAAAGATTAAACAAAAATCTTAATGATAACATCTTCATGTACTATTTCAAAATTAGTTATCATATTAGTGAAAGCTTTTAAATGTTCCTCATAGGTTACAAAATTATTTCTTGTGAACTTAGGGATTTTGTCTCTTACCTCATTAGGAATCACATTGGGATGACCTGGGATGCCACCAAAGAAAAGAGCTCTGTATTTGTCTAGATGAATAGGTCTTCTCTAGAGGTTGCCCAAAGCATTGTTTGCACTTGGTCTAGATGCACCTCCTTGATTTTGGGTTTGCTGAGAACCTCCTTAATTCTGAATAGAGCTTTGAGTGTTTAGACCAGGACCAGACTATTGAGTAGCTAGACCAGCACCACCTGGTGTATTTTGAACATTAGGACCAGTAGATTCAATAGTAGGAGCTGCACCACTTGAATTTTGTTTTTGTGTTCCAGTATTGACAGGCACAAAAATACTTGCAGTGGTATTAGTGTTTGCATGAAAAGAAACTATCCTCATCTTCATGTCTATAACAACAGCCTCTAGCTCTAGATTTTCTAGCTGCTTAGCTAGATCTTATTTAGTATTTCTGCCTTGCTAAATTTGCTTGTCAACTTGGGACATTCCTATAGGGATAGTTTTACTTTTCTTAAGTTCATTGATAGTTGTACTAATATCCTTTTCCTTACCTTTACTAGAGACATCCTTGTTTTTCTTTTGAGGTTTGCATTCTGTTCAATCTCATCTGGGTGTAGTTGTCTTATGACAGGTCCTTAGATTCTACAAACTCATCTCTACTAGAGTTTTCTCTTTTATTTGCAACTTGATTTCTTAAGGCTTCAAAGTCACCAAAAATATCCTTGTCTAGACCTTCACCTTCCTCACTCGGGCTCTTAGCCTTTATCTCAGTCCTTCTTATCTCTACCAAGAGTTCTTCTCTCTCAGTTAACAAGTCATAGAGCTCTTGTTCACACCTCTTTTTAGCTTGAGAAATATCTAAATATTGCTCTTTCCTTTTCCTCCTTGGAGCTAAGACCTCCTCTCTTAATATTTTAGAATCGAAGGACATTGTCTCAGTAGTGGAGGTTTCCCCTAGTTGTTCCAGAGTTTTTTCTGCAGCAAAATATCCTACATCTGTCATTTTCCTTTCTCTGAAAGGGTCAAAAGTTGCATAAGCTTTATAAGAGTTTACTGTCCTTGGTGCTTCAATACTTTCAGATGAGGATGACCTTGTCTCAGGGACAGGGGTCTCCATTCTCCCCTTTGAAGTTATTTGAGAGTCTTAATTTTGTCCACCTCTTTTGGATCATTGTTTCTTTCCAGGCGTAGGGAGCTCTTCTCCTATATCCTTTTTATGATTAGCCCTAAAATAGGGCCTCATATTTCTTTTCTGACTCATTTCTTAAATCAGACAATAGTATTCAATATTTCACTATGCAAATTATACTGGAATGTACAGAGTTAGATTCATCACCCACAGCTTAATATGGGAAAATATTAATACACTTAGAACTGGAAAAGAGTATTTAAAAAATAATATACCAGAACAATCTAGGATAAACTAGACCTAGTATACTTCAAAATTTTTCCCAGTAGAATCGCCAATTTGTTAGAGATTTTTCTTGCAAAACCATAATATAGCATTAATGCTTGAATCTTATATTCCAAATTCTTGATTCTAACAAGACAGTCTAATTTATGAGGATTAATCCTCCTTCTTCTTTGATATCCATAGACTCAGGTGAGTATACCTTCTATAAGTTATTGATTTTCAGTAAACTTAACAATGGATCTGGGGTCACACTGGTTTTCCTATTTCTTTTTACTGTATCAACTGATAGAATACCTTGCAGATGACTATAATCAGTCTAATATAGTTCTTAACAAGTCACACCATGAACATAATAATAGCAAACAATAGTGAGACAAGGATTCTCATCCTTCTTTTTAGAGTTCTTATCTCAGGAAGGCTAACCTAATAATTCTCTCTCCAAGGAATCAATAAAATGAATTATATTTTCTAATCCAACTACTCAAGACTGTATGTTCTTTATAACATAATACTAAATCATTGTTTTTTTTAAAGGTTTATGATGAAGAACTGCTTATCAAACCCTAGACAAGTGCCTTAATCTTGGGCAAAGAGTCAAATGAGATATAAATTCATAGAAACTAATTAATGGAAATACACATGTATCTCAAATAGAGTGCCTTACAAACCTTATTCTCTTTCCAATACCCCTGTATCAAATCCTCACACTAATGTTTAACCCTCTGGAACCCCTCATAAGAATTACTCCCTCCTTGAAAGAGACTTATAAGTAATTGCATAGTTACCTTATAACTGGTACATTTAAGATGCCTTGTACAAATTAAAAACACAAGAGCATAAAAATAAATATAAGAAGACAAAAATTATATTAATATTCTTCTGCTTCAATACATTCAAAAGACTAAAAGCCTGAAAACTGAAACAAAAATGAGAAGTTTGCCTTGTAGTTGTATATTTCACCATAATTACAATTATGTTACAACTTTCTATTTATAGAGCACTATCCATCTTGGAATCCTTATAAAGAAAGTATGCAACAAGCTTCGGATGACTAGGCTAAAACCCTAAAGTTCTAGAAGACAAAAATAGAAGTACACCTTCAAGTGGTGGAGAAAAGACTTGAATATTTGATTTGATATGAAATCAAATCTTTGATATGATTTAGATCTTTGATAGCTGGCACCTTTTTCCATGGATATTCTTGATATCCTCTTGTAGTTATTGTGAGATCTAGTGACCGCCAATACAAGCTAATTTACACTAGTCTTATTGATGGCTATCCTCCCTATGCTCATAGATAAGGTGCTAGGTGGCTCTTAAGTCATCATCCAATACATATAGGTTAATGGTTGTAGGCTTTTTCTTCTTGGGCTTTGTTTTGACATCCATTTCTGCTACCTCTTCCCCTGAAGGCCAATTAAAGCTCATAATATTCTATAGTTGAACCTTTTGTCTATCCCATCTTGCATCGGTGATGACCTTGACTTCTATGACAAACTTGATAAAGTATTTATCTACTTTGAAAGCCTCATCCAAGGTCTTATTAAACTTGTCCATGTCCAATGCAACATTATATGTTATAAAAGCCTCTTTAATAGGCAGTAAGGTATAAAATTCACCTCTCCAATATTCTATTTCCTTAATCTTATTATCCTATCCCTTTATTGGAGAAAGAAATCTATCATAATCTGGCCCAAATATATTGATCTTGGCTTGTATCTGATTTTCCTTGCCTTTGAAGAAATACAAAGTGGCTCCAATTTTTTCAATTTCTTCTCCTACTTGATACACAATCTCAGGGAGATTTGTTCTATGTGGTTGTAAGGCTCCTAACCTTTCAAAAAGTGATTCTCTACCTGACCAAGTACCAAAATAAGGACTTAAAGTTGCAATATGGTTATTGACCTCTTTTCTAGGTCATGTAGCTTGTTGTAAACATTGTGTACCAAATCAAATTTACTCTTTAGGATATCAATCATATGTTTCCAGATCTTCCACATGGCTTCCAAAGCCACTTTTTTTTTATCCCCATCTTCTTTCTTTGTTCCTGCTAAAATATCTTCTATAGTCTCAGTCTGAGCATCTACAACCTATTTAGGTAGAGAAAGGATATCCTCGGGGGCCTCTTGTAATTTCTCATTCAATTCCTCCACCTTCCCTTCTAATGCCTTGATCTTAATCAATCATACTTCCCTATTCTTTACTATAGAACTTGATTGATCAAAATCCTTTTGATATCTCTTGGACATGTGCTCTATCTTGGCTTCATTCAAATGTCTAAAATGGGTAAGAGCTTGGGCTATTTCCAAGTCACTAGTATTATGGATAGACCAAATGATCTTATCCCCATCCATTTTCTCCTGCACATTGATTGAATATGGCTTCTATGTCCTAGATGTCAATGACCACATAGCTAAAGTCTGGGATCATGGATCATATCCACATGCCCTGATCATTTCTCCAATTTATGTCTCTGAGGAAAAATTTGCATTAGATTCCCTTTTCAACTGATCAATTATGAAGGCTCAAGCTAAATCCAAACTAGGTACAAGCAACATTCTACTTGATTTGAATAGTTTCCTAGCTTCATTAGGTGTCATGGTTTTAGTTTTAGGGTCATATGCTTGCAAGCCTTACAAAGCTTCACTTGGCACTGAACCCTCCTCTGTCAATTGCAATTGTGATCCCACTTCTTATTGCTTTATCCAAATCAAAAAAATTCTTGAAATCCTCTATTTTGATGAATGCATCATCTTTAAATAATTCTTCCTGGTGAATTTTGCTTTCATCGTGGCACAACAGGAGAGGTATTTCAACTTCTTCTTCATCATCCTTTTTCACTTTCTTTTCTTCCCTGATTGATTTTCTAAGGTGATGGTGATATGATTTGTTTCTAGTGATTAGGGAACTCACCTTATCTTTTTTCTTTCCATGTTCCTTGGAATGGGAAGGATCCCTTGATTCCACTTTATCTTTTTTTTTAGGGGGATCATAGTTCTCCTCAGTGTCAGACACCTTTATAAGGTCTACCCCTATACTCTACTCTATTGAGGGTGGCTGATCCATGGGAGGAGGGATATGAACTAAATAGCCTACATCACTATCTTTTTCATATTATGAAGAAAAGTGCTTCTCTAGGCATCTCTCCTTATCTTCTATTAGCCCCTTAAGTTGATTATACAAGGTATTGTTAGACTTTGTCATTTTATTGAGTCTCGGCAAGTAAGGTAGTCCAGAAAAGAAACCTCCAAAAGGAATCCCATTTTCTTTATTTTTTGTTCTAGTCTTACTAGATCCTGATACTTATCTGCCCTTGTTTCCACCTCATCTTCCTCCAAGATGTTCCTTATGAGGTCCTCTTCCACACACTCTTCATTTTCTTTGATAGTAGTGATGGTGGGAATTAGCAATTTCTTTGCACTCTTTATAAATCCTTCTGGGTCTATATACCTGTACAGGGCCACATTTATTCTATAATGACCCAACAACTTATTCATTGGATCATATTCTCTTTTTCCAATGGTGAATTTGGTTACCTTGAATTGCCAGGGTGTAAAGGTACCCTCCTATGTGGATCTAGCTATTATTTATCTGTCATCATTAATTACTAGAAAAACTCCATTATATCTATCCTTGGTGGCACATATTTGGGCAAGATATGTGGGGGCTGGGAACATCCATAGACTCTCATCAAAGTAAAGTTTTATCCAAAATAGAAATCTCCCCAGTTATGATCCCCTGCCCACTTATCAACATACTAACAAGGTCTAAGAAGTTGTAGCACCCTGATTGGCAATCTGGTCATATCCACATAGGAGATTTAGAATTGGATATGCAATCCAATTCTGATAGCCACAAAACTCATGCTCATTGGTAGTAAAATTCCAAACCCTAACCCAAAGGTGTAGTGGGTTTTTCTTGCCATGAAACATCATTCTTGGCCTCAAATTATGCACATACATGCTATTGATATTGAAATATAAAATTAAGTGCATCAAAATGGAATAATGAAAAAATTTAGGGTTTGGTTTAGTGTGGACATAAATGAGACCTTGATGTATTTGATCTATAACATACTGAATATAATCATAATCAGTATTTGCATGATAATTTTTCATGTCCAAGATGAACATCAATAAATCTGTAGATACCGTCTCACTACCCCCATCCTTCCCCAAAACTCTACACAATGCATAATAAATGTACATCACATAATGACTCAAATCCTTAAATAAATATGGGGCAATAAAATTTTGTATGACAACTATATAATTCCCATTTTCTTTGGGCACATGACCCTAGATGAATTTGGCAACAATAGTGTCCTCTCTGGCATACTGATTCTCTAACTTCTTTAGGTCAATCTCCATACTATAGGGATGATATATATCAAAATCCTTCATAAATGAAGCCGTATCTAATGTAACAAAGGCTGATCCATCAGTCTTCTTAATGGTTCTGGAATGAGAATCATATTTCCTATCTAGCTCTATAAGAAAATCTATGTCTCCAAAGACATTTGGAACTGTTAGAATAGTCCCAAAGGATAACTGAGAGGGGGGGGGGGTGAATCAGTTATCAGCTAATTTAATTATTTTATTTTATTAACCCAGAATACAATAAAGTATATGCACATTCAGATAACACAATAGACAACACCACAATTTTTTTACGGGGAAACCAAATGGTAAAACCCCCAGTGTGAATTAACACCCATAATGAACTATACTTGTTTATAATAATCCCTGTTGGAAGATCTTGCAACCCTGTTAGGATTTGTTCTTTACAATGCAATAAATATAGTGACCTGGTTAAGGGTCTGACCCTGTTAGGAGTCTTTTACAAATAACCTGGTTAAGGGTGAGGACTCACTGTCCAAAAGCTCACTGCTTTAATGGTGAAGGCTACAACCTTTTGTAGAACAGATATGCACTATATCTGATGATGAACTGTAGAGTAGACCTGTTGTCTTGATCATTTCTAGTGTATTGTAATCTTTCACTTCTTCTTCACATAGATCCTTGATGAATGAAACTCAACTAATATTCTGCTCTGTCCTTTTCCTGTATCTTTTCTTATCATTCACACTTAGCATTCCACAAATGACTTTCTATAAGTATCTTCCTCAAAGTATAAAATCAAGGGACCTGTTAGACAACTCTTCATAACATCCTTGTCAGATTTACTAATCATGCAAGCATAATTACAATCGCATAATATAAACTGAATAGACGTGACGCTTCTCTAAGTCAGCCTCACCAAATTAACTCTAACTTTGTAATCTTATTGAAACACTTTAGGCACCTTTAGATAACTTTCTTCAAATCGTAACTAAACTTGAATATACACATGCATATTTCAAAGATAGGTGAAACTCAAGAACCAATAAAATACATTGGCTTTGTACAGACAAACTCCAGAAACTGTAACTGCTACTAATAGAATTACACAGCACAACTAAAACTTCATATCTGAGTCTGTGTGTATGAACAAAACATAAACAATATGTCTACCACAAGAATATAACCGCGCAAGGCTTGATATCATCATTATTATAAGTACATACATAACACTACTGAATATTATATGTTGTCATCAATGAAAAACATACAATCAACTAGCTGCTAGAAGTAAATCTCCAACAATCTCCCCCTTTGACATTGATGGCAACATATGATATTAAAAACATCTTCAGCATATGGTGTCTTCTTTCTTTTTACAATCTTCTCAATATCTTCATCAAAGATTCCTCTATGTTGCTACAGCTCCTTTGTCTCTGTTTATACTCCCCCAGAGTATATGCGCCCCCTTACTATATACTCCCCCTTTGACATCAATGGAAATGGGAAACAGAAACAATTAAGCATAGGTACTACTCCAGAAGTAGAGTAGTCAACCATTCATCAGTCACTTAATGACTGATGTTCTTGCTACTTTATCTAATTAGACTCAGGAGAGGGAATTACTCCCAACTTCTCCTTGAGATACTCAAAAGTATCTTTTGATAAAGGCTTTGTGAAAATATCTGCCAACTATTCTTTAGTGCTCATATAGTCTAATTTTACTTCATTATCTGCAACTTTTTCTCTAAGAAAATGGTATTTAATCTCAATGCATTTTGTCTTTGCATGCATCACAGGGTTCTTGGACATGTTGATAGTACTAGTGTTATCAAAGTGAATAACAATGGGATAGTCAACCTGTATACCAAAATCTTTAACCATCTACTTGATCCAAACCATTGTTGAACAATTCAATGCTGCTGCAACATATTCAGCTTATGTTGTCGACTGAGAGATACAATTTTGCTTCTTTCTTACCCAAGAAACCAACCTATCTCAAAGAAATATAGATCCTCCAGAAGTACTCCTCTTGTCATCAAGAAAACCTACCCAATCTGCATCTGTATACACATGAAGTTGTACATTCTCTGATTTAGGATACCATAAACCATAGTCTATAGTTCCCATTAGATATCTAAATATTCTCTTTATTTCCATTAGGTGATTCCATTTTGGTTCAGCTACAAATCTTCCAACAATGCCGACTACATTAGATATGTTTGGTCTAGATTGAGTAAGATATATAAGTTTTCCAATCATAGACTTATATAATGTCTTGTCAACTACTGCAGAATCATCTTCTTTAGAAAGCTTGCTTCCTGTTATCATAGGAGTGCATACTGGCTTACAGTCTTCCATCTTAAAATTCTTCAATATGTCCCTCACATATTTGGACTAATTTATGAATATTCCTTTATCTGTCTATTTTACGTTCAATCCCAAAAAGTATTTTATAGGACCAATCATGCTCATTTAAAATTCATTCTACATTTCTTTTGCAAATTCTTCACTAAGCTTGTCATTACCTCCAAAGATAATGTCATCAACAAATATGGCAACAAGTAATAGTCCATCAGCTGTCTCTCTTATGAATAGGTTACAATCTGCTTCTCCTTTCTTAAAACCAATCCTGGTAAGATAACCATCTAGTCTCTCATACCAAACTCTTGGGGCCTGTTTAAGTCCATAGAGTTCTTTCTTCAATCTACATATCATGTCAGTCTTATCTGATAGATTAAATCCTTCAGGCTATTCTATGTATAATTCTTCCTTCAAGTAACCATTCAGAAAAGCTAATTTGACATCCATTTCATATACTTTAAAACCCTTGAATGTCGCATAAGCCAAGAATAACTTTATGGCTTCCAGTCTACTCACAGGGGAAAATGTGTTAGTGTAATATATCCCTTCCCTCTGTGCATCTCCTTTACACACTAGTCTTGCTTTCTTTCTGACCACTGTACCATCTTCATTCATCTTGTTCCTGAATACCCACTTTGTTCCAATCAAATTTTTGTCACTAGGTCTAGGGACCAATTCCCATGTATCATTTTTTTATTATTTGATCTAATTATTCTTTCATTGTTTTCTGCCAATCAGAATCCTTGCAAGAATTTTCAACATTTAAAGGTTCAATCTATGAAAGTAAACATACATCTTCATCCACTATTAACCTTTTGCTTTTGATCTAGTCAAAACACTACTACTCTGATCTCTAATGATATCATATTTTGAATGATACCTAGATGTGAACTTTGAAACTTTTGGTGTAACATCATCATCTATAATCTGCGATACTTCTTTGCTTGATTTAGGTTCATTACATGAAACATCAATGCAATCAAACATTTCTTCAATAATAGTCTCTTTACTACTAGGCCTGGGTTCAACCTCAATCACAGGTGCATATTCATAGTACCTGTCTTGAACCATGAACTTCTCATCAATCTTTACATGAGTACTTTCAATTATCTTCTTTAATCTCAAATTAAAACATATGTATGCTTTGATTTTAGTAGACTAACCATGGAAAATACCTTCATCGCTTCTAGCATCAAACTTGCCAACACCATCATCTCTCTTGATGTACCACTTGCTACAAAATATTTTGAAGTATTTTACTGTAGGTACATTACCAAACCAAATTTCATAATGTGTCTTATCCACGCTTGGCCTTAGTTGTGTTATGTTGATAGTATAGATTGTAGTATTGACTGCATCTCTCTAATAGGTGTGCACAGCTTTTCCTTCAATCATCATAGTGCACGTTGTATCAAGTATGATCTTGTTCCTTCTTTCTTCTATCACATTATGTTGTGGGGTTCTGGGTGCACTCAACTGTCTTTTAATTCCATGTTCTTCACAGTAGTCATAAAATTGATCAGAGGTGAATTCTCCTCCTCTATCTAATCTTAGACACTTTAGTTTTAATCCAGATTCATTCTCCACTTTGGCTTTGAATATTTTGAACTTCTCAAAGGCTTGAGACTTCTCCTTTAAGAATGCAACCCACATCATCCTTGAAAAATCATCAACAAAAAAAATGAAATACCTTTCTCCATAATATGATCTGGTTTTAGTAGGAACACATAAATCTGTATGTACTAGGTCTAACTTGTTTTTAGATGAGTTTTTCTTGCTTCAGAAAGAGCTCCTTACATGCTTTCCCATAACACATTCCTTGCACATTGTGTCAACTAGTCTTTCAATACTTGTAAGCTCTCTAACTACCTTGACATTGCTTATCTTTACTATGTTATCAAAATTAATATGACAGAGTCTCTTGTGCCATAACCAACTGTCATCCACTTTTGCAACAAAACAACTTACATCAGAATTGAGCTGAAAAACATTACCTTTTGTTTTGGAGCCTGATGCAATAATGTCTCCTTCTTTGTTGCTAATAATGCATTTGTTGTCTTTGAATTCCAAATGATAACCTTTGTCAAGTAGATGTCCAACACTTAGTAAATTTTTATGTAGTCCATCAACATAGAGAACATCATTTGTCTTGTTCTTTCCATCTAGGGTGATAGATCCTCTTCCTATGATAGGTTTAGGAGTGTTATCTCCAAATCTAACCATACCACCTTTGTACTTGTCTAGATGAAAAAATTTGTCTTTATCACCTGTCATGTGATGAGAGCATCCAGTGTCAATGATCCAATTAGTTCTGATGTCTACCTTAGAAATTAGGAATAACTCTTGTGTTTCCTTCTCATATTCAATGTCCATATGATCAATCAATTTTTCCATGTCTTTAAGGGAAATGAATCCAATTTCATCTTCTCCTAAATCTTCATCAGTTACACCTTCTTCATCATGATAGCATTCCTTCCTGTATTTAGGTTTATAATCAGATCTAAATCTCTTTACTCTTGTGGGATACTTGGATGCAAAATGACTGATCTTGTTGCATCAAAAACATTTGAATGGAAGTTGTCCTTCATATTTCCCTTTGCCTTTCTTTTCTCTTTTGGCAATCATGGCTATGATTTCTTCTAGTTCTTCACTAATTTCTTCTTTCTCATTATTTCTCGAGATGTGAGATATCTTAACATGGACTGAAGCTTTGAAGGTTGTTTCACTTTTAGGTTCAGTCTTCAATCTTGATATCTCAAATGCAGATATTTTACTGATCAAAGTCTCTCTATTGAAGTCTTGTGAAAATTGCATGGTTTCCTCTAGAATACTGATCTTGTTCTCATAGTCTGATGTTAAATTAGTCAACAACTTGTCCATTATATCTTCTTCTAATATTTCTCCACCATTTTTTCTTATTACAGAAATTGCTTCAATTATCCTTTGATTGTAGGCTCTAATGTTCTCTTAAAGTAACATCTCAACACTATTGTCTTTCTTTATCCATGTCTTCCTATGCGCATTCTTTTCTTGAACATCTCCTTCAAACATGTCTTCTAAATACTTCCATATTGTGTATGCCTTGTCTACTTTCTTGATCTCAGAAAATTCACTGTCAGATAGTGCACTTATAAAGGCTTCTTTGGCAACTGCATTAGTTGTGAATGTATCCTTTTGTTTACTAGTAGAATCATCTCTTGATGGGTTTTTAGAGAGGTAATAAAAACTTCTTATGTGGCTATCTCAAAGATGTCAAAACAAACACACTGTAGATGTGTTATCATTTTGTTCTTCCAATCCAGATAATTTTCTCCATCAAACTTAGGACTCTCTTTTCTGAAGTATGCCATTTGATCTACCTTAAGCTGTTACGATTCTTCTTCAAGGCACTTGGCTCTGATACCAATTGTTAGAATAGTCCCAAAGGATAACTGAGAGGGGGAGTGAATCAGTTATCAACTAATTTAATTCTTTTCTTTTATTAACTCTAGAATACAATAAAGTAAATGCACATTCGGATAACACAATAGACAACACCACAATTTGGTTATAGGGAAACCAAATGGTAAAAACCCTGGTGGGAAATAACACCCACAATGAACTATACTTGTTTATAATAATACCTATTAGAAGATCTTGTAACCCTGTTAGGAGTTGTTCTTTACAATGTAATAAGTATAGTGACTTGGTTAAGGGTCTAACCCTGTTAGGAGTCTTTTACAAATAACCCAGTTAAGGGTGAGGACTCACTGTCCAAAAGCTTATTGGTTTAATGGTGAAGGCTACAACCTTCTGTAGCATAGATGTGCACTATATTTGATGATAAATTATTGAGTAGACCTGCTATCTTGATCAGTTCCAGTGTATTGCAATCTTTCACTTCTTCTTCACATAGACTCTTGATGAATGAAACTCAACTGATATTCTGCTCTGCACTTTTCCTGTATCTTTTCTTATCACTCACACTTATCATTCCATAAATGACTTGCTATAAGTATCTTCCTCAAAGTATAAGATCAAGGGACCTATTAGACAACTCTTCATAACATCCTTGTCAGCTTTACTAATCACAAAGGCATAATTACAACCGTGCAATATAAACTAAATAGACGTGACGCTTCACTAAGTCAGCCTCACCAAATTAACTCTAATGTTGCAATCTTGTTGAAACACATTAGGTGCCTTTAGATAATTGTCTTCACTCATAGATAAAATTGAATATACACACACATATCCCAAAGGTAGGCGCAACTTAAGAACCAATGCAATAAAATTTTAAAGAATGAGTATCTATAAGATATATTTATTTGCATGTTATTTAAGAAAGATTTATTTATTTATTAGAAATAATTCTTGTTTGAATTTACATGCAATAATATTCAATTTTTAGAAATTATATTTTTTTCAAAAAAAAAAAAAAGATTTTTTTTAGAATTCACATCGAATGGTATTTTATTTTTAGAAATTATATTTTTTTTAGAATTCACATGGAATGGTATTCTATTTTTAGAAATTATATTTTTTTTCAAAAAAAAAAAAAAAACTTGTAATTATATTTGGTTTTTTAGTAATTATTAAATAGATTAATTTATATAAGGTGGATTTTATAAATTAATCTGTAAAGGCTTATGTGCATTTTCTTTTGAAAA
>MU225244.1:2414201-2439264 GCA_018584345.1 Thuja plicata
GTGCAGTGGATGTTGATTAGGTGGTATACCTTATGGTATCAGAGGTATATGTAATCTTTATTATTGAGATGTATGTTATTGGGTTCAGATTATGTAACCTTTATGTCAGTTCTATATTATTGTAATCTTAGATTAGTTTGTTTAAGTAATTCTATGTCAAGGAACCCTTGAGGAATGTTAATCATGTATGCGTTGTATTTCATGTATGTCATGTACTTCATTGTGTTGCTTCCGCATTGTTATCATTATTGTTTGTAAACATTTAAAAAAAAAACTATTCTGTGACCTTGGTGTCATGTTTAGGTTAAGTTCTCCTGGGTTTCCTGGCGGGAAATTACAAAAAGAGAAGTACACCATCCCTATTTTTTCAATATAGGTCTCCTTGCATCAAGACATACTTAGATGCTTGTAACTTTACTATCCTCTTCTGACTATCTGTAAGGTTCTCAAGGCACTTCATGTGTTTCAAAAAATATACTATATTAGTGTACCAGGGGCATCTTTCAATACTTGTATGAGTTTCACTTAGATCAATATGATTTACTTGTAATGCATCCATATTTGACTCTTCCATCAAATTTCCTAATTATTTTCCTCTAATAATCTTAGTGATTTGGATCTCTATGTCAAATTCCTAAATCTAATTTACCCATCTGCATCTTCTCCTAGTGACTTTTGATTGTCTAAATATATCCTTTACTACTGCATTGGGAACATAGGCTAACACTTTTTCACCAACCAAATTAGGCCTAAAGGATTTCACTACCTTTACAAGAGCATAATCTTGTTTCTCATTGATATCATAGTTTAGCTCAGAGGCTTGAAGGGTTTTACTAAAGAATGTTATTGGTTGTTCATATCCTTCATCATTCTTTTGTAATAAGACATCAGCAATGGTATGATATGATGCAAAAGAGAACAATTGAAATGGCTCAGTATAATCCAGGGTTTTGAGAATAGGGGCTTCCTTAATTGCCTTCTTAATCTTTACAAATGCCTCAAAAGCTTCATTTTTCCACTTCATGTCTGCACCCTTCTTCAACATTATAGAAATGGGTTTAATTATCTCTGAAAAGTTTGGGACAAATCTCCTTACAAAGTTGATTTGTCCAAAAAATGATTGAATCTTTTTTACACTTTTAGGAACCTCAATTTTATCAATTTCTCCAATCCTTTCTAGATCTATTCTCACCCCATCCTTGGATACTATATGTCCTAATAAATTTCCTTCACTTACTGCAAAATGGCATTTCTTCGAGTTTAAGGATATCCCATATTCAAGGGCTCTCTGAAATTTTTTTTCCAAGTGTCCACAGTGATCTTCTTCCCTTCTGGAGTAAGCAGTTAAGTCATCCTAATATACAACCATAATCACATCAATGAAATCCTCAAAGTATACATCCATTTCTCTTTGGAAAGTAGCTCCTATATTAGTGAGTCCAAAATTCATTCTAGCATATACATAAGTACCCCAAGGTGTTGTAAACACTATTTTATATTGTTCTTCTTCTTTAACTTTCACTTGGTTATACCTTGAGAAACCATCCATCATCAATAAAAATTCATTTCATGTGACCTTCTGTAATAATGCTTCCATGTTAGGTAATGCATAGTTGTTCTTTAATGATGATATGTTTAAATTTCTGAAATCCACACAAAGTCTAATATCACCATTCTTCTTCCTGACAGGGACCAAATTTGAAACCCATGTAGAGTGTCTAATTGGCTTAATTATACTAGCATCCCTCATCTTGATTAGCTCATTTTTCATTTTAGGGGCTAAAGTAGGGTTTATAGGTCTTTTCCTTTGTCTAAATGGTTTAGCATTAGGCTTCAAAGGTATCTCATGTTGAAAAAGATCCTCTCGGTAAGCTTTAAGATCATCATAGGACCAAGCAAATACATGTCTATATTTTCTCAATAATCTGATGATATTTGTTCTAATATTGGGAGTTAAAATTTTACCCACAAATACTTCTTTTGGATTCTTTTCACTTCCCAATTTTATCCTTTCTATATCATCCATTGTGACATTAGTATTTTTCTTTTCCAACTTTGAATCCTTATTGTCAAACAATCTCTCCATTTCTACAAGACCTTTTGGAACTTTATTGTTTTTTAACTGAATGACTTCCTTTCCAAACAAGACTTCTTTTCCATTTTCTATTTCAATATGACCATTCAAGTCTATTAACTGATTTTCATATTCTTGTTCACATGCTAAAAATTTGATTATATCTCTATCATCTTCAAAGATTTTCCAATTGTTTATGTTATCAGGTATAGTAGGCCTATTTTTAACTTCAACTTGAACTATGTCTTCACAAGGGATATCATTATGCCTTAATGCCAAATTAGCCATAAAATTTGCAAGGATATTTTGTGATCTGTCTATCCAATCAATAGAGAAAGCATCAAAACATTCCATAGAATGCCATACTTCATTTCTATATCTTTTAAGATGAGGATGCTTAGTAACAAATTTACTTTTAACTTGAGAAATAATTAATTCAGAATCACTAGAAACACTTAAACATTTTATTCCATGTTTATTAGCTATCTTTAAACTAAGAAGTAAAGCTTCATATTCTGCAACATTATTAGTGCATTCAAAATCTAGTAAAAAGGAATATTTAAATGTTTTCTTATCAGGAGCAAAGAAAATGACACCAGCTCCATTACCATCTTTACAACAAGCACCATCAAAATACATTTTCCAAATTGTATTATTATTTTCTTCAACATGTAATTCAATAGGTTCAGTGTTATGCATTGCATTTTTTTAAATACTTACTTGAAAGTTATCCATATCAGAATGACAAAAATGTGTAACTAACCTTGGATCCACTTCCTCAATAATGTATGGAGTTCTAGCCTCCCTATCAATTCTTACATTCCTTCCATTTACTGGAATAGAAGCATAAGAAAGATCTAATTGAATACTACCTCCTATTAAGCTAGTCCATTGTCTTGATAAAAGAATTCCATAATTGGCAGGAACTTCAACCACAGTAACATCCATATTATAAGACATTTCAGGACATGTAGGAAATTTAAATTCAACATTTTTCATTAGACCTACAATAGGAACAGGTCTATTATCCATATCATAGCATCTACCAAATTTCGTATCAACATTCATTCCTAATTCTTTCATTGCATCATTTGGCATAATATTTACTGTTGCACTTGAATCTATCATGCAATTTTTTTACCAATCTATTATTTATCAATAGAGTGAGATAAAAAGGATCAGTTTGATTTCCATTTTTTCTTAAAGTAGTTCCTAAATTAATAGCTAGAGGATCCTTCACTTCTTGGTTAATATCTTCCTTATTACCTACATTAGACAATATTTTCAAAGCTTCATTTTTACATTTAGGTATTTTGACTATTTGAAGAAAAGGAACAAATATTTTAACTTGAGATAATGCATTAGACATGAAAGAACATTCATTGGGAATAGATTTACTAACCACCTTTTGTCTTACCATTGTTGGAAAGTCTAGGGGTTCTGCTTGTTTATCATGAACAATGTTTTTGTGCTTCAACCTCCTTGGATCAATTCCCTGGTCAGGTTTCCCTCTTTCTACATTTACTGTTCTATTCCTTAACTTGTAATTACATCTTGCTTCTTCTATTGCAGCTATTGTGTATGCTTCCTTTTCCTCCTCTATTGATTTTCTTAATTTTGGAGGACCACCCTAATAGTCCCCATATTGGTAAACTCTATTTAGATCATCCTTGCAGTAGTATTCATCTGAAGGGCTATAATCATAATATCCCCACATAGGATCTGTTGATAAGTTATTCACTATGGGCTATTGATCATCATTATGATCTTCATCTTCTTTCCATCTTTGGGCAACAACACAATGTTCATAAGAATGTGTCATTCTGCAAGCTTCACACCAAGGATAATTTTCCAGAAAATGGTTATTTTTCCTCAATGGATCAGGTGTGTGTAATTCCTTGTTCACTGGTTTCCCATCCTTCCATTATGTGTTATAAGGAATATCTTGCAATTTATACTTGTCATTTTTGTATGGTACCTGATTACTCTGGTTGTACTTAAAATGGTCTCTTCCATTATTCACTTGGAGGCCTTTTACCATATTTATAAGTTTGTCTATTTTATCTTCTTCCTTGTGTTTCTTAGGATCTTTGGATTAAACAACCGAGTGTCCTCCCTTTTATTGATTACACCAAATGCCTTCCTATCATTTTCAATAGTTATAGAAATCTTGAGAGCATGTTCTAAGGTAGTAGGTTTATGAGATCTGATTTCATAATTTGTCTTGCTATCAAAGGCACCCATATAAAAATTAATAAAAAATGCATCAATAGGTTTAACATCTCTTGGAATCCTATTTAGAACTTTATTGAATCTTTTATTGAATTCAGCTATAGATTCATTCTGATTTTTCTTCATACTTGTCAACTCATGTGAAGCAAAAGAAGTATCATTGTGATCACCAAACTATTTCATGAATTGATTTACAAATTCATCCCAACTAGATATGGATCTATCTGGCAGACTTTTGAACCATTGTGCTGCATATTCTATGTGGGATTGAGAAAAAAGTTTCATGTATACATCCTCATTGAATTCATTAAATTCTTGGATAACATGTTTTAAATTTACATAATGTACTTCAGCTAATTCTGACCCATTCCCTGAAAATTTTGGAATTGCGCTCCTTAATTCATTCTTTATGTAATTAGGACATCCCTTTATGCCATAAAAATCTAACTATCTATATCTGTCAGAAACCATCGGGGCTCTATAATTATTTTTGTTTTGATTTATGGTTCCATGTCTTTGATTCTACCTATTTGCATTATGAAACCTTTGATTGTTTCTTGGCTTAAAATTCAAATTAGTATTATAATCCCTTGGGCCATAATTCTGATCCCTATCATTTTGATATCCATTATATGTCCTTCCATTACTTTGATGTCTATACTGTTCATATTGGTCAAATGTGTTAGGATCCCTCCTATAGTTGTGGTTGTAATATTCTCCATTATTCCACTGTCCCTGATGATCTCTTCTTTCCCAATCATTGTTGTCTTTCTCAAGTCCTCCTCTATTGTCTGGTTCAAACAAATGGTTGGTATGATCATTGTTAAACACATGCCCATTATTCTTCCTATGAGGAGGATTTTAAACTTCATTTATATCATCCTTAGGAGTTTCTTTATCTCTTGGTGATCTAATTGTATCTCTTGTTATTCCTATTTTCCTTAGTATCTCTTCTGGTTTCCTTTTGAGAGCCATAACCATTTCTTCATTCTCTAATCCTACCTCAGCCATCTCATGAAATACATCATGCCATTTGTTAATTATTTTATCCTTTTTAGTCATTTCTTGATTTGGATCATGTTGAGACTCATGTCCTCTTCTATTAATTTGAAAAAAAGGATTACAATTTTCACTACTGCTCTCATGACTATGATGGCTTGAATTAGGGAATTGTTCACAAGCATATTCTTTATCATATTTATTGGGATATATCATACGAGGTTCATAAGGCATCTTTACACTTGAATTCCTACCTCTCCTTAGCTTTAAGTCTAATTCTAGTTGATCTGGATGCAAGGATCTTCTTCCCCACATGAAAATTATTAATAACAAAATTATGTAACCAAGTTTATCACTTCTTTAAATTCATAGATTCGCTACCCTCTTCTTAGAAGGAAATGAAATTAATTGATTTGGGTTCTTCCTCAGTAGATTATATGCTACAAAAATATGAATAGAAGCTTGAGTTTAAATATATAAATTTTAAACCATGAAAAATTTAATAGAAGTTATAAGCTCTATTATATCAGATTTAAAAGCTTATAATGATAATACTCATATATCCACTTCTTTATACTTGAAAATGTAAAATCTAAAATTTTCAAAATCTAAGTAATAATGATTATTAAGATGCTTTAATAAAGAAGAAAAGATTAAAAGCTGAATTAAAATATCAATTCTAAACAAAATCTGAATTATGTAACTCACCACAATGTCTTAATTAAATGAATCTCTATGCTGGTCTAAAAACAAAAAACTTGTAAAGTCTACTTGCAATTTGTTTCCCAGTAGAGTCATCAATCTGTTGGTGCTCAAATTGACAGATTGGATTTCCTATGGATTTTTCTTATCCAATAATCAGAAATACAAGTGATTTTCCAAGGAATGAGGTTTCAACAACCTCCTGCAATTCTGGCTCCACAGAACCAAGGCTCGTGGGCCTGTACCTTAAACTTGTCTCCAAATTCTTCTAGAGGTTTTGTATAGCGGCTAACTAATAACATCAACTCCTGCTTCAAAAGGTGTTAATAAGATCACAAAACTGAAAATATGTGTTATCAAAAAAATAATGTTATTAAAAATTGCTTGATATAATTGAGATATGAACTGGATAAGATGAAAGAATACAGTAGTTCAAAACTTGAAACAATGAAACCTTATACCACAATTTAGTTAACAAGAGAGACCAGTGCTTTAATCCACTAATAGGCAATAGAGTCGATATCACTTTCAATCCTACGTTCAACTTCAGAGACAGCTTTGAAAACAAAACTTATCACCTTAAAGGCGTTATGAAATGCACATATAACTAAAAGGCTTAAATATACTTCAATTAAATATCATTCCTCAAATGATGGACCAATTGATCAAGGCCTTAATCAATAGGATTTAACCATGTGAAAATGAGAAAGAAACAATTGAACATACAGAATATAAACTTAAATTGAAATATATGCACATCAAAACTATCACTTTAAGGAATTTTGTATTGGTTTATCTGAAGGAATAATTGTAAAGAGATAACAAAAACAATTGCGAAAATGATATAAACTTAGAATTATCTCTACTTGATTACAAAGGATGGTATATCAAATTCATGTTTGCAGCATTTGATCAGTTGTTTCCATTCCACCATTATCCCAAAAATTGTCTTGTGTTTGAGCAGATTTTTGTATCTATATAAATATTAAACTGAAGAGATGCATGGGAACATCACATCCCTTCCCAAAAACTAACAAATAACTGACTATTTTAACTATTAAAATTATTTTTATAACAAGTTATCCTTCATTAAAAATAGTTCAACCGATTCGGTTGCACATAACTTAACAAGTCTAAATCTATAGGTTCGCATATATATATATATATATATATATATATCTCCACAGCCACATTGGTAATCCTTGCTTAATGCATTGAAGTCAATGGCTGTGATAATAGATCTACAAACTGTATATCCATTCCTTCAAACCTTAGTCAGTCATTTAAACGCATAGATAACATCAAAGCATTGATTGAGCGAATGCATATTCACTTCTATTGTCTGTGATGAGAGTATTGCTTCCCATGATGTTGTATAAAGGGATCACTCCATGATTTGGTAGTCTATTTGTATAACCATTTAAAGTTTTATTATAATCTTTGCATAGCATGTGGGGGTTGATAGCTTTAGTAGTGGATCTGTGACACGATGGTAGTCAAATCATATAACTAGCCACGATTGTATTTACAATCCCTGGACAGTATGTTGCAATCGATGGATTTAACAATGCACTTTATGGTGCACGATCTCTGAGATGAGGTCAGTATGTTATGTCTGCTATGAAATCTGATTATCACGTCTAATATGTAACTCAGATGTAGGTGCCAACAATGCAAAGATGTTGCAATTTTCAAATCTTTGATTATCAAAATCAATGTTAGCTGCGAGCTATGGATATTTTTGATCTCTGATAATGTTACTTCCTCTGATTGTGTTACAAGAATGTTCTCTGATGGTTGCAAATTGATATGGATATGTTACCTCTATGGTGATGCTATTGGATGAAAAATGAGATTGTCGTTGTTTATAAAGTGGCATATAATAACATTGGGGCTGAAATCAGAAGATGTCACCAATCTTATGATCACTAGGAATGATTGTCACTACTCCTTATGTATGTTGGAATTATATCACTATTATTGTAATCCAATCCAAGCATAGACTGGTGCCACTAGTTCTGGAAACTAATTTTGTAACTAATGTACATCACTTGTAGATGACAAATATTTTCCACTAGCCAATGCCAAATATAGTTACTATATGTTTTTCACTTTAATGACTGTAAGAATGACGACGTAAGTATTCATGTGCGTGATATCTAAGACCTAGCTGTTCATCTCCCGCTGACTGTAGTCATGGTGTCGATCGTCATCTTTGTGACCCCTTTTTCACTGTCTGCAAATGACCAATCGACTCGACATCAAGGAATCCAGATTGTCCAACTATATCATGCTTTCCACCTTTCACCGCCCTTGCACAATATCAATGATCATATTTTTATTTTATTTGCCAATATAATCAAAATATAATTATAGTTTAAAACCATCTTAACATTAATAATCAATAGATAAAAGAAGAATTTCAAATAATAATAATTAATCATAAAGCATTTGAAATTAACAAAATCAATAATATAGTCTTTTATCCATATAATTATACAAAGCTTTATAACTTTTGTTAGTTAGTTTTTCTTTGTACTAACTTCTTTTTATTTAGTTAAAAACTTTGTTTTGATTTAATAATAATAATAATAATAATAATAATAATAATAATAATAATAATAATAATAATAACAGACCATTTAAAAACTTATCTTTCCTTAATAACAAATGGTATGAAAATTACATATTAAGTAAGCATATTATCAATATAACTTTTGCTCATGATGATTGATAAAAGAAATCATAAGTATATACTAATACCACAAATATCTATGGATATAGTAACATGAACATTTTCATAAGAAAGCATGTATTAATATAACCTTCTTCAATAACGTGTTCCCTTATAAATTTATTCCAATTTCCCTTCGTATTCGTAAAGCATAACACATTTTCTAAGAGACGTTTTATATCTAACACCCACCTTCCCTTACATTCCTTTTACACAATAAAGATAACCCTAATCATTCTATAAGAATTAGGGCATTATATATAGATTCATATACATGAAAAGGAAAAATCATTTGTCATTATCATTCTTGATCAAATTATAACATATTGTAATCCTCTCGACCATGATAATAAGATTATCTTTCCATTGAAGGTAATAAACATTTGAAACCATGGAAGCTTAATTAAACCAAGAACAAACTCTTTCAAAATATTAATAGGTTTCTAGTTAAAAATTTGAAGAGCATCATTAAATCAAAGATATAATTCTCCACTTTTAAAATATTATCTCTTAGGTCATGATTGTAAATTAACTACTTTTATCATCAATATTAATTAATGATTTATAATGCAATGGTAAGATATGTTGAATTACCTTAAATTGCATTAAGATTTATATGAAAACATCATATAAGACTTCAAAAGAATATTTCAAGACCAATTGCAATTACATTATGTCCTTAAGGTAAGAAAGTCATAAAATCAAACTCCTAGATTCCCTTAGTGAAAAGAAACCTTAAGAAAATGATTCTAGGATAATGAGAATCTCAAAACATTAAACCATGAGACATATAAAAGTAAATGAATACATAATGACACTTTGATAAGAGAAAGATGATAGAAAATAAAAGCAATAAAAGACAAGTAGGTATATGTAAATAGTTACTTCCCTTAACAAGAATGGATACAAATTACTTTGTCGACATGGGTTCCACCAGAGACTTCATTGTTCACATATGGTGGTTGGAGTGTATGGACTGCAACAACAATATCAATAAAATATAAGTTTAAATCTGCAACTTTGATGTTCTAGGCATTTTGGATGGTTTAAACACTTATTGCATTAATTCTTTGGTTGATGTTGGAATAGTAAGAAGTCTAAAGTCATTTATCTATTAATCCAATGCATTGAAAGTCATTTTATATGATTGTACTGATATGTCCAACAAGTTAGAAATTTGATTTTGTTAAGTTTCTATCCATTTTGTAGTTAGTTTTGTAAACCTTGATCCTTTCTATGAAATCAAAGGACTAGAATCCATGGAAGGAAGAGAATAACCATGTACCAAAAGTTCTAATACTAATTCTTCTAGAGATTTGAGGAATTAAGTGATCACAAGTTGTTTTGGAGAAGGGTTTCAAGTGAAATTGATGGCTAAGGTATAGCAGCAAGAGATTGGGCTTAAGGACATAGCCTTTTTATTATTGGAACAGTATTTTAGGGTGGTATTAATGGTTAATCAACCACCAATTGGTCTAGGAAGAGTGTGGATGGTCGAGATTGGTGAGGCCCTAGATTTAAGGGTTTGAAGTCACCAAATTGGGGCTTTTGAGGTTCCTTGAGGTTTGGGTCTAATTCCTCTTAGGATTAGAGGTTTTGTGTCATTTTAGGTCACTACCCAAGAGTTGGGACATTGGGGACATGATTATAATATAGTTGCTTTGTAAATTGGGGTATTTTTATGCATTTTTGGAGCCATAGTGTGAGGACAGTCACATATGATCCAAAGGGGTCAATAGTTTCCTTTTGGTATTTTGTGTAAGGGGATAAAGAGTATCCAAAAATACAATTTTTTTTATTATTCCTTTGGATAAATCTAAACTTAAGGGTAAATTACTCCCGTTGAAGGGCTACAAGGAAGGCTATTAGGCCTAGTAGTAGTTTGGTGAAGAATTGAAGGCTAGGAGAGTTGGGTGGGTCTTGAAACTTTGAAACCCCTTTGATATGTCCTCATACACTCCATATACATCAAATCCATCATTAGTTTGTACCTAGGGTAACCTTGGTTGTATTGGGTCTATTTGAGCCATTGTGCTTTTGGAAGGGTAGCTCATTTGTGAACCAAATTTGGCATATTACCTTGAAGAGAAGTCCATCACATAATCTAGTGCATCAAGTGGTATTAGAGCTTAGAATATTTTTAGCATGTAGATAGAAGGCAATCTACACCAAGCAATGCTGGGTACTTTGATTCTTATTGATAGAGTTGTGGTTGTAGGTGCTCGTCCACTAGCTGCAAGTAGGTAGACATGAAGGTCTATCATGGGGCCATAGGAGATGGTCCAAGGGTGTAAGGAAGAGGTCGATGGTTGCCAAAATTCATAGGGAGAGAGGCAAAGAGGATAACTCCTAGGTGAGGCAAGAGAGTTGTTGTAGCAGCATTGGAGGGTGGACAAGAGTTTGGAGCAGCACCATGAAAGGCATCCATATGAACTCGATTGAAGAGAGTCAAGAGAGTTTGGTCAAAAAATGATGTAGAAAAGGCATCAAGAAGATGAAAAGAAGAAAATAATATTGAATAGGAAAATATGAAGATATAAACAAAGGAATCAAAGGAATGATGTGTTGCTAGTTCATTTTTCCAAGAGACTTGGAAAGATTTCAAGGTCGGCAGTATAGTGCAGGAGAACCTATTTAAAAGGAAAAGCTCCAAAAGGTTACAAAGAAGGAAAATAATAGAAAATTATCCATTTTATTTCACTTTATTTCATAAGTTCATGTGTTATGTATTGAGTCCATTGATGTAAGGCTAAATTAGCCATTTTGTCAAAATTGTCATAATTGTCCATTTAGGGCATAGATTGGTCAAATAGGTAAAACTATGTAAAACCATCCATGGAAGGATGTAAATGATGTAAAATTTCATTAATATCTTTAGTTGAAATTTTACTAAGGTTATTACAAATTTTTAAGGTCATTGGGTTAATGTTGCAAAAGTTGTCAACTTGACAACAAAAGTTGTCAAGCAAAAATGTTGTCAAAATGCAAAAGAAGGTGAAAAAGTGGTTTCTGTCAGTTTTGAGAGTAGTTAGAGAGGTTTTTGAGTGTCAAGAGGCTTTATATATCATTTCATTTTCAAACCAAATCATGATGTAAAGTTGGAGAAGGATTTGGAAGCATTGGAAGCAATTTTGGTATCATATTTTCATTGTTCAATCTATTGTTTTGTTGTCTTGAAAGTTTTCCCTCTTGTTTACAGGACCTGTATGGACATGTACAGTTTGGAAAAAAGTGAATTTATATTATGATGCTTTATAAAATTTAATAATATTTCCATTCCTTTTGTTTTGGGTTTATTTCATCCAACTTTGAGAAAGTTATGAGTGTTTTGGTGAAAACCGTTTGTAACTGCCCAAACCCTGATTCACAAAAACCAGTTTTGGAAGAATCATCATAACTTATTATTTAACCGTTGGCTCCTTCTATAACTTGGAAAAAAATTCTATAACTAGCATTTCTATAATCAGACTGGAGAGATTGACTTGGTTATCAATATTGAGAGAGTTATTAATGACTATATTTTCATGACTAGAATATAGTAAATTTCATAATTGGACAATTCTTGGTTTTCTTCTACAAGTAATGGATAGATGAAAGATTTAAATGATTCATATTTCATGAAAAAATATATGGATATACAAGTATAATGGTTTTATATCTATGGATAATATTTTTTAATGGTGATTTGATGGATGATTACATATGATAATGCCTCTAGCATGTTTGAAGATTTGTGTTGATGATTGAACTTCATGATTGATTTGGAGTTGCACTTTCTTTTGATACCTCATTAAAGGATAAAAAATCTTGAAATGTTTTTGGATCAGATAGATACTAGAAGTTTTATGAGTTTTCCATGATGCTCTGCATCAAATTAGTATCAGAAGGGAGATTCAAGGGTAAGGATAGACTTACCAATGTATGGAGGAAAGATGGATGATGAGGAACTAATAGATTGGTTCAGTGCATTTGAGAATTGCTTTGAGTGTGAAGGAATAGAGGAGAAAGACAAAGTGAAGATTGAAAACTCCAGGATGAAGGGACATACATTATTTTGGTGGGATTGTGTTTAGGAAGAAAGGTGCAAGAATGGGAAACCCAAGATCACATCTTGGTATAGTATGATGTACAAGATGAAGGCAAAATTTTTGCGAAAGGATTATAGGGTACAGTTATACAAGAGAATGAGAGATTTTAGACAAAAGGATATGGATGTGCAGAGGTACACTAAGGAGTTCCATAAGTTGGATATCAGAATAGGGCATGAAGAAGAAGTGGAAGGAAATATTGCAAGGTATATGGGGGGGTTCTAGTTCAACATTCAAGATGAACTTAGTCTTACTACCCCAAGGACAATTGATGAATGCTATCAATTAGCTGTGAAGGCTGAAGATAAGATAAGAAGAAGGCATCAGAAGAAGAATAGTAAAAGAGGAGGATCTTCTATGAGAGGAAGAGGAAATGGGATGTTCATAGGAAGATGCTTTACTTTCAATTAAGTGGGTCATCAGTCCTTTAGATGTCCTAAATGGAATGAGCACAAAGGTAGGGACAAGAGAGTGAACTTGATAGAAGAAGACACAAAGAGAGAAGAGCAGCAAGAGCCCATTGTAATTCAACTAGAGGATGGAGAATGCTTATTTATGGGAAGAGGAAAGCCATGGAATCCACAAGTGAGTATATTAAGATCAAATTGCTTAATCCAAGGTAAAGTATGTAGACTCATTATAGACTCAAGAGCAAGTCATAATGTTGTGTCTCATGAGTTTGTGAGGAAGTTAAATTCAAAATTTATTTTACATCCTAAGCCATATTATGCTACTTGGGTAAATGTGAATTATAATTTGTTGGTTAGTACTCAAGTCATGATTGAATTTTCAGTTGGAAATTATAGAGATAAGGTATTATGTGATGTTTTGGATATGAGTTGTGGACACTTGATCTTAGGAAGGTCTTGGCAATGGTCAAGGAAAGTTATTCATGATGGATTCAACAATAAGTACTTGGTTCACCATAAAGGAAAGAAATATGAGTTGCAACCATTAGTAAGGCACCAAGAAGAATCAATACTTATGTGTTTTGGGAAGGAGATAGAAAAGAAGGTTTAGTATGATACTGGATGGAAGAGGGATGAGAAAGTACAATCAAGAGGCTACCATGACAGTCCTAAAGGAGGAGAGCTTTGGGACCTGGCCTTTGTGCAAGTTGGGACCATAAAGTGTCCTATGGTGTAGTCAGAGAAAATCAAGGGGGCGGAGATGTTAGATCAAAGATCTAAGCCATGGAGTGGATCAAAGGAGGAGGAATTCCAACCCTCTTACTATCCTTCCCAAGGGCAGTCGGCAAAACCATGTTTTCCTTTTAACAAATTGTGTGTGAATGCAGGTTGGAAAGATCTGAGGAGGAAGATCACTTTGGGGGAATACTTCACCCATACATTGTAGAGGTACCTTAAGCCACATAATTATTGGGAGAAGAATTTCATTGGTGGTGGGGAGTATGGTGTAGGAGCACCAAGGACAGGAGCACCAAGGACCAACATGATGACCATGAATCAAAACATGAAGAATATGAAGGAAGGGAGTGCACCTAATGGAAATTAGAGGTCCAAGGAGATCAAAGGGATCCTAGGTGGTGAAAAACACATCAACTATAGCATATTGTCTCCTATAATGTTTTGATGTCATGAAATGACATTTGCATATTAAGAATAAGTTATATCCTGAAAGGATTAAATGAATGTGATTTGGACCATTAGTGTCCCAATATGTTTAGGAGGTTCTAGGGGTTTAGTTTGGCTTTAGATAAGTCTTGTAGGTGTTTGAAAACCTTTCGAGTTCTTAATTTAAAATTTACAAAGGTTTAAAAGCATTTTATAAGTTTAAAAATTCAAATATTTGAAAAGTAATGACTAATAGCCATTTAGGAGGGAAATGAAGTTTCTATTGTAAAAACACTTAACTAATCCCTCAAAATAATTGAAAGAAGTTGGGAAAGTTAATATTTGGATTCCTATTTGTAATTGAGACTCCATTGTTCACATATGGTGGTTGGAGTGTACGGACTACAACAACAATATCAATAAAATATAAGTTTAAATCTGCAACTTTGATATTCTAGGCATTTTGGATGGTTTAAACACTTCTTTCTTTAATTATTTGGTTGATGTTGGAATAGTAAGCAATATAAATTCATTTATCTATTCATTCAATGCATTGAAATTCATTTTATATGACTATATCGTCATTTCCAGCAAGTTAGAAATCTGATTTTGTTAAGTTTCTATCCATTTTGTAGTTAGTTTTCCAAACCTTGATCCTTTCCATGCAATCAAAGGAATATAATCCATGGAAGGAAGATACTAACCATGTACAATAAGTTCTAATACTGATTCTTGCAGAGATTTGAGGAATGAAGTGATCACAAGTTGTTTTGGAGAAGGGTTTCAAGTGAAATTGATGGGTAAGGTATCGCGGAAAGAGATCAGGATTAAGGACATAGCTTTTTTATGATTGGAACAATATTTTAGGGTGGTATGAATGGTGAATCAACCACCAATTGGTCTAGGAAGAGTGTGGATGGTCGAGATTGGCGAGGCCCTAGATTTAAGGGTTTGAAGTCACCAAATTGGGGCTTTTGGGGTTCCTTGAGGTTTGGGTCTAATTCCTCTTAGGATTAGAGGTTTCGTGTCATTTTAGGTCCTTGAAAAAGAGTTAGGACATTGGGGACATGGTTCTGAGATAGTTTCTTTGTAAATTGGGGTCTTTTTATGCATTTTTGGAGCCATAGTGTGAGGAAAGTCATATATGGTCCAAAGGAGTAAATATTTTCCTTTTGGTATCTTGCAGAAGGGGATAAAGGGTATCCAAAAATACAAATTTTTTTATTATTCCTTTGGGGGAACCTAAAATTAAGGGAAAATCACTCTCACTGAAGGGCTACAAGGAAGGCTATTAGGCCTAGTAGTAGTTTGGTGAAGAATTGAAGGCTAGGAGAGTTGGGTGGGTCTTGAAACCTTGAAACCAATTTGATATGTCCTTATTCACCCCATATACATCAAATCCATCATTAATTTGTACCTAGGATAACCTTGGTTGTATTGGATCTATTTGAGCCATTGTGCTTTTGGAAGGGTAGTTCATTTGTGAACCAAATTTGGTATCTTAACTTGAAGAGCAGTCCATCACATAATCCATTACATAAAATATCCTACACTGAGTCTCTTAATCCTTTTTTACTTTCTCAATCTACCTGGAGATTACGCGACTACCCTTGGATCATCTTTAATCTGACGGCTCGCATTGAATCTCCCAAGCTTTAATTTTAACTGTAGTTTGTCATGAGATCATACAACTACAAGCCATCTCTAAGTCGCTAGATAAATTTCTCAACCTTGGGTATACTCTAAGACTTTACGAATGCCACAAATCTCTAATCCACTTAAATATGTATCAACATCTTATTCATTATATCTTAATCGCTAAACAATCCTTGACCTTTTGACTTCTTTCAGTGACTCAACGCCAGCCACAAGATTTAATCTTAATCTGTGGTTCAGATTTACACACATCAAAACTTGACCTATCTTCTTACTTCACCATAACTAACCATAGTTCATTTAGATACTTAGTAGTTGAGTGAATCTCTAAGTTGCTAAACAAATCATCTAACTTAGGTTCTACGTTGAGATTACACGCCGCCCCTTGATTCTATTTTAATCCAATGGTCTTCACTGAATCTTGAGACCTTTCATTTAATTGTGCTTTCATTCCTGAGATAATGCGACTACATTATCTCTAAGTCTCGAAAAGAAACCTTACCTCACTTAATCTTAATCCAGGTTTATCCAGCAACTATGCGACAAACCTTATCTATGAATTTATGAAAGAACCTTTAACTCATGAGTTAATCAAGAGATTAAATGCACACCACTAGATTAAGTAAAAAATGACACAAGATCTATGACTATCTCTAAGTCACCAAAAGAAACCTTGACTTTAGCATTTGTTTAGAGATTAAACACCAGTCTCTCATCTTGGGAAAGATCAACGGTTATCTCTTAATCTCTGAATCTCTTTCTTAACTCTGATTCCTTAGGAGACTTCACAATAAAGTAAAATTAAATTATTTCCTTAACGTCAGTATATTAAGAGATTACGTGACAGAGAAAACCTCCAAGTCAATGAATTATCCTTATAACTTGAGTTTAATCTAGAGATTTGGCGCTATCCACACGATCAAATCTTAATCTATGGTACTCGCTAAGTCTCTAAAGCTTTGATCCTTCTCTGAAATCATCTCACAATTATGCGCCAAATACACGATCTAACTAAGATCAACCATTGTCGCTAAGTCTCTGAATGAATTAAAGAATATTCCTTTTATCCTAAGATTAAGAGGTACAAGATACCTCTAAGTTACTAAAAAAAATAGAATATTTGGTTTTGCGAGATAAGGAGATAAAAGATTTCACTTAAAGCACAT
Organism: Thuja plicata; assembly: GCA_018584345.1. Taxonomy (NCBI): domain Eukaryota; kingdom Viridiplantae; phylum Streptophyta; class Pinopsida; order Cupressales; family Cupressaceae; genus Thuja; species Thuja plicata. Next base: position 2,431,427 of record MU225244.1, read on the forward strand.
GACTTAAAATGTTTTAAGTTACTCAACAAAAAGGTAACTTCAAAATATAACTAGGCTGAGAAAATTTAGGGATTTTTGCATGACAAGGATAAAAAAAGACCTAGGGCTTAGGGTTTTCACATTTCTTATCGCTTTCATTGCTTGGAGATTAACATTTGCAAGAAAATTTGATAGTACTCTAGACATGTCTCAACACTTCAGGAAAAATTATCATTGGGAACCCAAAATTTTATAGCAAGACTCAAAAAATGGAAACATATCCAAAACAAGTTTCTTCTATCCTTAGGTTCCTCTTTCACTCATTGTTTGATCAAGACTCTTCTAAACATTAGATTATCTCCCATTTCTAATTCAATGTGACTCACCTTTGGTTATCTAAAAATTGACATGTCTTCATGTGCATATGTCACTCTCTTTTCATTTTTTGAAGAAGATTCATTCTCTGGGCACCTATAGGTAGGATATCCCATTTGACCATAGTTATATCATTTCATTCTATAAAATATGAATTTCTTCCACCTGCACCTCTTCCTCTACTAGAACCTCCTTGATTTCCTCTACCTATTCCAATAACCTCCTCTAGAAGTTGTTTCATTACCATACTCCACAAGTTTGGACTCTCCCTGGCTTGTTTGTTCAGTCCCTCTTCCTTGGTAACCACCTTTGTAGCCCCTTTGGTCTCTACCTCTTCCTCTATTCTTGGAAGCTTGATCTTTCTACATCTTTCTCTTTTCCTCAATCTTGATGGCTAACTGAAAACACTGTTGTACTAGTTTCATGCTTAGTAGATTCATCTCCTCTTGGATGTTCCACTTTAAACCATTTAGGTACCTAGCCACCTTAAGGATTTCATATTCACTCACATTGGACCTCAAACTAAGTTTTTGAAACTCCTCTATATAGGAATTTACATCAAGATCCTTCTGTCTCAAGCTCTATCTCTTCTTATGCAGTTGTATTTCGTAGTCATCAGGTATGTATGCTTCTTTCACCTTGACTACCATGCCCTTCCAAGTGGCAATTGGTTTCTTTCCTTCCTTCTCCCTTTTTGTTTGAATGAACTTCCACCATGTTAATTTAGAGCCTCTAAGTCTTGATTTCTCCACCCTTACCTTTTGTTCTTCTGTGACTCCATCACATTTAAAATGCTTCTCCATGTTTTCTATCCAGTCCATGACTAGATCTACTTCTATCCTTCCACTAAATAGTGGTATTCCTTCAAGAGCCTTCCCACTCATATATTTCAAGGATTTCAAGAAGTGCTCCTCTTGCAACATAGGTTCAGGTTTTGGAATTTTATCCTCTTCAACAAACACTTTTCCCTTGGCTTCCTTCCCTTCAAGTTTATCACTTACTTCATCAGTCTTTGTTTGCACTTCACCCAATGCTTGCTCTAATTGGGATATTCTTTCTCTCAATATACTATTTTCTACCTCCTATTCATCAACCTTCTTGGCCAATTCCACACTGGTCACCATGCTTGAAGACCCAGTGGATTCACACTCTTAAATACACTATGCAATCCCAAATCTGTTTGGGGCTCTAATACAAATCTAATAGGGAGGTTAGATGATCCAATCACAAGCTCATGCTCCTAGTATTTCAATAGACAACAAGGTGCCTTCTCTACACACCTTTTGACCTATAGGATCACTTCAAGTTTCTTGATCCCCTATTCTCCTTGACCAACCCAACTAGCAAGAAAGAACTAGCAAGCCATGACTTTTACTTGGTGCTTACTAGCTTCCTACTCTTTAGCCCTTAAACTCACTTAAATACTTTCCACCCCCAATATTGTAAAGTATTATTTTATAGGTGTTGAGGTGTTCCTAAAAATTTCAATTTGATGAACTAGAGGTTTTAGGAGTCCCTCTTGATTCATCTTGCTAGTCGATTTCTTCATTTGGCTTCAAAATAGACCTAATGGCTAGTAGCCCTATTAGGCCTCCTATTATGAGAAAATGGGGATTTTCACCACTTCTTTCCCAAAGGACCCTATAAATTTATTTTTATTGTTGATTGATTTTCCAACCTCTCAAGGATTTTTTGGGTCTTAGCTTTCCATCCTTCCGTACAATGCCCAAACCTAAAATGTGTTGTTTTAGGAATTCATTGGTTTCTTGTCTAGTATGAAAGTTTTAGGCCCCAATATGGATTGTAATGACCCTCTCCTCTTCAAAAAATCTTTTTAAGACTCCCAAATTCAATCCCCAATAGCTGATTGGGTCTTTAGTTCACACCCCTGCAATTAAATAACTCTGTGACAGTGTCTTCCCTAGCAGGGCTCACCAATGGCTTACCTAGGGAAAGACCTTAAAATTGCTTCTTTTGTATTTTAGGACCCAAGATCCTATACACATTATGTACATGGATTCTAATCACTATCCCCAAGAGTCCATACAGATTAAACTATGGGATAGTGAGTTAGGTCTCCATCTTCAACAACTGCCTGGTTTGAACCAATGAGCAGTGCAGAACACAAATATTTACACTAAAATAATTATAGAACTTAAAAGAAAAAAAAATGGCACAAAAAAAATAAAAACAACTATTCTAAGCCATGCATGAGCTAAAATTTGGAATTCAATCCATATTCAATCTACTGTTATTCAATAACTAACTAAATGCACACAAAATCAACACTTCTCTGTATTCTTCAAAATCAGAATCCGTAGAATAGGTGTCTAACCTTGGGATTAGGTCATAAAATGTCTTAATTAGGACAACCATTCCTTTGGTTTATTCTTAGTTCACTTCTCCATCATTTTTGCAAAACCTGGACAATGTTGTCCAAGAAACTTTTAAATGTTGCAAAAGTTGTTGAGCAACTTTTTACACCTTTTTGCACTTTCTCACAACTCAATGCAAATGAGATTAATAACTAATCTAACCTCATACTAGAATTATATCTTGGTTCAAACATTATTATAACCATCTCCAAGCCCTGATGACATCATGTTGACATCATCATCTCTTCTAACCAATTAGGAGGCTTTACAATATTTTAGCCCTTAATTGCAACTTTATATGGAATTAAGACTTAACTAGACCCTAATCCCTATTGTACCCACACACTATGGTCAACATGACCTTATGAAATATACAACATTTAATAGAGGTTTCACACACCAAAATTGCATAGGATTCACTCTATCAACCCATGGGTGCTCCTACACCAATTTTCTTTCAATAGTTTAGCCACTAATTGCGAATATTTTTCATATTTCTTTTCACATTTATTTTCAATTTAGTGTTTCACGTTGCTTTTATTTCTCTTTTTATTGTTGTTTAAATTGATAATTTACTCTTTTAGTTTTGATTTGGGTGCTTAAACCATTTTTCTCCTTGGTGTTTAAAAATTTTGGTGTTATGTTGTGATTGTGTGTGTGTGTGGGGGGGGGGGGGGGGGGGGGGGNGGGGTGTGGGAGAGGAGATATTATTGTGGAGACTTCATTGATTTTACTTTGAGATTCTATAAGCGGTGGAGTTAAATATTTTTTTACATTGTGTTTGATTGGTTTTCTTTCTCATTTCTTCATTTCTCTCTTTTGGTTGGATCTCCACAGGTAACGAGGTAAGGATTGAATCCCTTAATCTTTATGCTTTCTTGATTGATTATTATTATTTATTAAACTATTTATGAGATCTTACTATTATGTCATCCCTATTCATGTGCGTGATATATTTTGTAAATTATATGTATAGATATATCATATGGTACTTGTATAGTCCTAAAAAGTCAGCACCGATAATTGGATGTCTTTAGGACCTATTAGACACCATTTTGGTGGTTTCAAGGTTTGAATGCATGTTATGCTTGATCACTATGACCTGATTCTTATTTTCCCACACCTATTCACCATCCCCAATGTTTCGGTGAAATTTGAGCCAATTTTTCTTGGAACACATCAACAATGTTGACCTATTCCTAGGGTTTTGGACCCATATTTCACCTAGAACCTGGTGTCAAGGTATTCTTTTGAGGTTTTCAATTGTGGTTGGCCTAGGTAAAATTTGAATCCTGAATTTGAGGATTTACTATAAAAGGACCTCCTATCTCTTCATTTTTCATAAGTCAATCAAGTGCAAGCATTTTGGTAATCAAGTGATTACCATTTCAAGCAAGCTAGAGAAATTAAATATTTGGATTCAAGATTTGAAGGCAAGCATCCAATTCCAAATCTCCAAGTCTATATTTATTCAATATTGATCAAATCAAAGGAAATATTCTCCAATTAATTCAAGTTTCTCTCCCATGATGGCAAAGTAGAAGAATTCTCAATCAAGCAAGAAGATTCATTCATCCTTCTCTCTATCTCTCTTTCCTTCTTTTCATGTGGTTATAAAGCATATCTACATTCTAGATCTTGGAGTGGAATTCATATATTTATGCATTTGTGAGGACATCCTTGATCCTACATTAAATTATAAGCTCAAATCTTTGGTCTCCAAGCACATTCAAGCATCTTTATGGATTTGAGTTATTACCACATCCGTTCATGAGGGTTTTATGCAAGGTAAATCAATAATTTGCCTTTTTACACTATTTCCTTTATGTAATTTCTATCATATTTCAAGGATGATTCCTAAATAGGGGTTTGACTAGGAAAAACCCATTTTCCCAACATTTTTCCCATTTTTTGTGTAGCAACAAATTATGGAGCTGTCAGAAATTTTATGCACGATACAGGAATAATTGCATATTATATGAAAAAAATTCATCTGAAAGTATTGGGAACATGTTGAATTTCTGTTGTGTTCCTGGGAATAGGTCGACTAGTTGCCCTATTCCTATCATTGCTCAATAAAATGTCTACGTCATGTCAGTTTTGTCTTCTAATTTCTATTTGCATCAGTTTCAATTTGATATCAATTTTTGTCTGTCTATTTTAATGAACTTTCTAGTGTCCTTTTCAATAGATCAATTACATCACCTAATCATTGTCATTTCATATCAAATACATCTTTAGTGAAGAAATGATACTTATTCCTAATTAGTTTATTGAGTCATCTCTTGATCCTATTAGGGATAATCTTCCTTCCTGATGTGCAATTTTTTGAATGGGGAAGTAATTCACTTAGTGTATTTTATGTTGCATTATTGCTCTCCCTATTTTATCATTATAAATTTTGGTGAGCCCGACTCATTAAATTTCCATTCTGATTTTGGTGTTAGATTCCCTTTATGTGCTTATAGGTTATGTTGGGTCCTTTTCTTGTAGTCCTCTAATCCTAGGTGAAAATCTTAGTTTTAGGGTTTGACACCTGAAACATATATTCAACACCATCCAAAACTTAAGGAAAGAAAAACCAACACTCAAAAGGTATCTAGAGCTTTTGCACTTTAGGCTCTGCAATACCGAGGTGGGTGAACCTTTGCAATACTCAATAATATAAACCAGTAATAACAAGCATTTCACATTAGCAAATATCTTTCAACAAACTATATTATAACATACAAATTTCTTCAGAACTAGTTTTTTTCTAACATTGCACAATGTATACACAACTAAAAGTGATGAAATTACATTTACTCCTCACCTTAAATAGAAAGGGACATAGATTTTTAGTTAAGATAGGTTCTAAATACTAAAAATGGAACCTAAAGCAAGTGTCTTCCTAGGGAAACAGAGTCAACCCACCACAACCAAATGCATTACCCAAACAAATAAAACTCTTAATTTGTGATTTCATGATATTTAGTGGCTTACACTAATATCCTCAATATTGGTTATATTACAACCATAATTTTTAATCCCCATGTACACAACATTATTTCAATGTGCTACTAAATGCATGTTTAATCCCCTACTTTAAGAGAAGTAATTAAAAATTAAAAATACCACAAATAGGCTATAGAAATGGATTAAAGGATCCTTGATCTTAATTCCATAAAAAAATCTTGTACATGATGGAAATAGATACAAAATACACTAAGACTTGCTTGCATAAATGAAGAAACTATTTGAAAATAACATACACTTGAAATATTATAGAATTTTCCTACTCCACTTAGACCTTTTGTACAATGATTTCTTTCTTCAGAAAACAAAATTCAAAAACCTTCTACGACTCTGACAATCCAATACATAAATTGGAATACAACAAGCTTTAGGTCGTTACCTAAATATGATCTCCTTTACAAAATTTGTTACATAAAACTACTTCACAATAAAGTTTTTTTACTTCCTAACCTTATTGGATGTATAACTATTTTCAGTCTAGAGATCCACATATTTATGAATGAAACTACCATAGTTTGGAGCCATGCCAATATCACTTTTACATAGATATTGATGTACAGAATGCCAGGATGCAAGATTCATAAAAGCTTCTTTTGCAACCTCATGAGGATTATGGAACCTATTCTTACTGAAACAAAAAAGATTTTAAGGTATAATCATCTTCTTATTCATCCTGCTCCCTATTTTCATACCACCATTTAGAGGTATCAGAATGTTAGCCTTAGTGTAATACCCACTCGTGTTTTTCTTTTTAGTTTGGGATGCCATACTTTTAGGCATTGGTTTCAATTGTTTGGCCGAATTCTTTTAGTCCATGTTTCATGTGAGCTGATATTATTTCATTTTATAATGATACTTGTTTTATGATGTCATGATTTTACCTTATGCATAGATAGATGTGATGATGTTATTATGTTGATTATTATTTGTCAATTTCATATTATTCTATACTTACCCCATACTCGCATGTGTATGGTTGTCTTCTATGTGAATGTACTTGTTGATGTGTTGTTGTGGTAGAGGACGGAGGTGTAGTTACTTGCTTCAGTGAGATCCACACGTTTGACCGATCCCTATCATTGTTTGTGATATTATATTATGTATGTACATGCGTGTTCTTTGATGATAGGATTGCAGGTACAGGGCATCATCTTCCCTGAATTGGCAGGACTGAGCATGCCCATAAATATTCATCTCAATGGTAAAGAGGGGCGGTAAAATACAGATCCAAAACCCTAACCTAAGCCTAATCTTCCTAATGTAGGATGAGTTTCAGTATGACTACCTTATCCGAATTTTTCTAGGTTGACAGAATTCGAATACCCTCTCTCTTGTGTTTGCATGTGTATTGCTTGATTATGTTTTCAGGTGATTTTCAGATTATTGAGTGATTTTCTATGTTTAGTGAATTAATGGGTTATAGTTGAATTAATGATTTAATTATATCCTAAGTTTATTTTAAATAAATTAATTAAATTGAAATATTTGAATATTTTGATTTACTTAAATATTTAATTGAAAACTATATTGTATGAGCTTATATAATTAATTAAATAATTAAATATTTGGTTGCATGCATTATTGTGACATAAATTTTTAATCTATTTAATTAAATATTTTATTAATTACATGTGCATAATTGTGTTGAAAAAGTATTTCAAATTTAAAAGATCTCAACTTGTAATTAGGAGTCTAATTTGAGTTGTGGCAATAAAGGATATTTTATTTAATTAATTGGATTTACTTTCAATTTTGAAGTTGAGTTAAACTAGGGATTGACTTGAGAGTTGTCATTCACCTTTGCATGTTTTGGGGAGTTTGAATCTCTTTAGGAGGAATTGGTTATTCATTCTCTCATAACAGGTTTTTGAGAATTGGAGAGCTCTTGGTGATTTTGGAGTTTTTGAGGAATTGTGGATTGTTGTGGATCTTGGTTGCTTCAAAGTTTCAGGGTTTTCTATTGCTTATGTGTGTGTGTTTGGATCTACATTGTGCCAGATCTATGGTTGAATTGGGCTTGAGGGTTTCAGATCTACTTTCATTCTCCAAGCTACATTCTTCCATTTCTTGCATTGGATTAAAGGTAGGTTTCAT
>MU225244.1:2444560-2455095 GCA_018584345.1 Thuja plicata
AAATTTAAAAGATCTCAACTTGTAATTAGGAGTCTAATTTGAGTTGTGGCAATAAAGGATATTTTATTTAATTAATTGGATTTACTTTCAATTTTGAAGTTGAGTTAAACTAGGGATTGACTTGAGATTTGTCATTCACCTTTGCATGTTTTGGGGAATTTGAATCTCTTTAGGAGGAATTGGTCATTCATTCTCTCATAACACGTTTTTGAGAATTGGAGAGCTCTTGGTGATTTTGGGGTTTTTGAGGAATTGTGGATTGTTGTGGATCTTGGTTGCTTCAAAATTTCAGGGTTTTCTATTGCTTGTGTGTGTGTGTTCGAATCTACATTTTTCCAGATCTGTGGTTGAATTGGGCTTGAGGGTTTCAGATCTACTTTCATTCTCCAAGCTACATTCTTCTGTTTCTTGCATTGGATTAAAGGTAGGTTTCATTTGCCTTGCATGTATTCAATTTCATAGATCTGAGGTTTTTTCGGTGTTGTTTTAATGCATGTCCTTAAATTTGGCTTTTAAAATAGATTATGGGTTTTTTAATTTTTTGGGGTATTTCTAGAAACCCTAGGTCTATGTTTCTATCATTTTCTATAATCTTAGCATCGTAGGGTTATGCTGTCAAAATTTTGGGAAGAAATTCCCTCTAAATCTCTTAGAAAATAAAAATAAACACTCTTTGTATAGTTATACTATAGGAGAAAATTAAATTTGTGAATGCTTAATGTTTTAGCGAATTCAGAGTTTATGAGAAGCCTGGATCTATTAGTTTCATGGTTATATATTCCTTGTTTTGGAACAAACAAGCTGTCAAAATTTCATACTTCTATCTATTATAAAACTCCTAGAATTTGAAAGATTAAATCCTGCCTATAGTTTACACTATAGGAAAAAAAAATAAAAAATTCAGCCTTGTATTTGCTTGCTAAAAATTAAATCAAAGGAAAAAAAACCACTCTCTGTGGAAATACAGACTGGTGTAAATAAATTACCCAGAAAATAAATTGAGGAAGGGGTGGTGGGACCCCATCCCCACCAACCCCCCACCCAAATCTTCTTACCTTTCCACGCGCATATTGCAGCGCGTGGGGGAGGGTGATAGTGGTCCCCCCTACCCCTTTGGGGTACTGTGCAGTGGCACAGGGGGTGGGTACCCTGCAGGCCCCCCCACTATCCTATAAAGACAGCGCTATATGCGCTGGGGTGGGGAACTCGCGTGGGTCCCCCCCCAAACTCATTTGTTAGATTTTTTTTAAAATAAAAGAAAAACAATGTAATTTTTATATATTATTAATTATTATTATTTTTGTTTGTTATATTTCTTTAATTTAATTTTGATTTAAAATACTTTTAATTTAAGTTAATTTTAATTTTAATTAATTTTAAATTAGATTTAATTTTAACTTAAGTTAATTTTAATTTAATTTAATTTTAATTTAATTTAATTTTAATTTGGTTTAGATGGTTTATTTAATTTTGTTTAGATAATTTGTATTATTTGATAGATGGGTAGTTAATGTTTTCTTCTATTAATAATCTTAATCAGAAATATATTAAAGGGCTAGATATATTGCATCATTTTTAATTATTAATTTGAATTAATAGGGACTTATTAATTTTAAATTAATATATTAATTATCAAATTTGGCTAATAATTCAGATGTGATTTTTAATAAATGTGGTTGATTAGTCAAAGGAGATTATTGTTGTTATGATCTAACGCATAATGGAAATTTATTTTATGCATATAGAGGGTTTTTAATTGGTTGAAATGTTATTCACTTACGTTCATTTTTCAGTCCTTCAGGACGTTTTCTTTTCTATGCATCTTTATGGATCTCTTGTGCCTGAATGTATTACTGTTGTTATCTTTGGGGACATTAGACAATCTAGGATGTATACAGAGGCTAGGGGGGTGTGATTATATTTTTTGTTACTTAATGGCGTGTGTGCTCTATGCTATTACCCTAAACTGACCATGATGACCCTTTTGATTATGTACCTGTATGTGTACCTATGTGTGACTGTTCCTGTTGTATGGGATACTAATTTGGGTTACACTAGGGTTGTGACCTATGCTAGATCTGTTAGGATCTTTGAGCCTAGGGTAGGTTACCTAGATGTGTAGTAGGAGGTGGCTTGCAGTAAGTTATGTGTCCGTAAGAGACTATTGGGGTTGCTTATTGTGGAGTTTCTTAATAAGTGATAACTAAAGACATGTTTGGGATATTAAAATGAATTAATGAGATGTGCCCTCACCCATGGTTGAGTGCTAGTATAGGCTAAGATGGTTTGGAGAAGATGTTAGTTGCCCTGTGAGGTATTTGACATAGTTAGTGGGCCTTGTCAGTATGAGAGGATATTAGCTCCGTGTATGGTCACTTGGGTGCCAAAATTTGTTGTGATTATTTGGGTTGAACTTAAGGGTAGACGTACAGGATGACACCTTCCTTTACACATGCTAGATTTCCTACGTTGTCAGTTGCCTTTGGATTAGTGATTCTTACTTTTTTGTGATGATTAGTACACTGGATTAGAGAGCTATTAGGATCCCTTGCTTAGTGGTTATGCCTTGTTGGTTTTGGATATCTGATTGGGATCTATTGTTATCTCCTCAACACGGTGGGATGGACCTTTGTGGTTTGACACAGACGGGTGGTAGTGATTCTTTATCCATCGAGATTTGATATCCTTGTACCAGGTGCTTGATGGTTTCTTTTCAGATGAGCTCTTTATGTTCCTTCATCATTTATTATGTAATTTGATTATTGTATGTCTTGTATTAGTGTATCGCATGTGATACCTAATCTGGAAATTGTAATAGTAAGTAGTTTAGTGTGATTACTACATACCCTGCGACATGTGCAGTGGATGTGAGTTATGGTGGTTTCATGGTTATCCATGAGGTTTGTAATTATGGTTATGTAATTTGTATTTGTTACGTTTAATCAGATGGAATCTTTTGTTATATTGTTAGTTGTGTTTTTCTTTAAGTAATTCAACATTATGGGACCCTTGAGTCATGTAATCTAAGTGAGTGTAAGACATGTGTATAAATGGTAATCGCTTCCACATGATTGTATGTTTCTTTATGTTAACTTTAAAAAAAATTATTCAACACACATAGTGATATGTTTAGGTTAATCTCTCTTGGGTTCCCTGGTGGGGTGTTACACTTAGGGATTAGGATTTAGCTGCTCCTTTCAACTTTTAATATCCCTTTGGATATGATCCTCTATTTTAATATCCTTATGGCTATCTATGTATTCTACTTTTGTATTTCATCCCAATATTCCTCCTACGATTTTGCCTTAATAAGTTTTGCATCATTCCATAAATCTTCTATTTTTTCTATCATATCCATTTTTCAAAGCATCCAAATAATTGGTTCTACTTATAGATGCCTCTTATAATCTTTAATTTTTGTCACACATCCTGGGGATGGAAAAAAATGGTAGTCCCTGAATGTCAAATGAGTTGTTTGCATATGGAAGTAACCTTGAAGAAATCCTCTCAACATAGTGACAATCCTAGAGCTCATTAATATTATTTTGCAAGTACTAAGATTTTTTGAACCTTCCAGCTCTATGTAACCTTTATATTTCTATACATGTCACGCGAAATGACCTTTCATTAAAGCCTTCACATATTACTACTTGCATCCTCATGATCCAACTTCTTGATTAGCCTCAAAACCCATGTGGTCATGAAAATGTACTCTAATTTAAAATTTTCAGTCTTCAATCACTACCCCACGACCTCTTTGCCTTAGCTAGAGTTGACCCTTGTGAGATTGTGACAAAGCACCTCTTAACTCCTCTAGTCACTACATGGCCTTCAATCGCTACCTCGCAACCTATATAACTTACCCCGAGTTATGAATTGTGAGGAAATGATAATTTTTTTAATTTATATGGTAACCATACTACGTGGTACCTTCTTGCATGCCCCTTACCTTTCTCTTGTAACTACACTGAAACCCTACAAATTAGAGATAACTCAATCCTTAACTATCTGACTCACCATGTGTCATTTTAATTCATGAGCATCAAGGAACCAGAGAGGTCAATAAGGCAAAAATATTTAAACTATTGTAATAGGTCCATGATAAGGCCATTCATTAAATTTTCATATTTATTTGATGTTATTTCATGAATTAGGTTGTCAATTGGTCAAATAGGGGTAATAATATTGGAAATAAGGCCTAATAGGAAATTTTCACATGTTTTTAAGGTCATAGGATAAATTTTAAGTCATTTGGATATAAGGAGTAAAAGTTGTAAAAAGTTGCACTAAAGTTGCTTGACAACTTTGTGCAACTTTGCAAAATAAGTTGTCATTTGATAAACCAAGGTCCAAATAATTCAAAATTTAGTTGAATACAATTGCAGAATTTTTTTAAATGAATATATATATCTCTTTGTGTAGGGGGTAAGGGGATGGTGAAGTTTGGATGAAACATTGTAATAAAATATTTCTATTTTTCTATCATTTTCCAGCACAATTCATGAACAATCACATGCTATTCAAATATGGTGATGAGTTTTGGTTCCAAATTGATTTAGGAATGAATTATAATTAATCCCCTTTAATTTAAATCAATTCTCAAGTCTATCCATTGAAATTTAAGGGAGATCCATCAATTTTGGTCAAAACTATCACCAAACCCTCTATAACAAGGGTTTCTACAAAGATTCCCCAAAAAAACTTTAGTTTCCACCGTCCAAAAATTCTTATCTTCTGGATTCTACAAGAACTTTGAAGTATATTTATTTTTCATTTTTTTATAATTCAAATGTTTTTTTATTTGAAGAGATCCATGAACTTTTCAACGTGACTCTAAGGGATTTATTTGTAACTTTAACAACAAATAGTTATTTTTGTTCAGAATTGCTTTATATGAATGTGATCAATGAATAAATATGATGTAAAAATGTTGTAATAGTTTCAATTGGTCTCCTTAACATATTTTCCCATATTTTATATAAGTCTCCAATTATTGAAAGGGCTAATACAGTCATTGTTGTTTGATGTAAAGAAGTGACAATTTATTGTTCTTGGGTCCAAAATCCATATTGTTAATGTCATATTTAATAATTATGTGCTAATTTTCACAAGTATTTTCATTTTTCCCTAAAGGATAATTTATGCTTTATCTCATCTAACAATCCCATGTTATATAAAAAGGTCTCATCATAGTTCTCACTATCAATGTCTAATTTCTACAGTCGATTTTGGGGTTCACTTTTGTTATTTAAATTCAATAATTGAAGTCACATGAAGTTTGAGTAGAGTGTCACTAATATTTTCATAATTTTCTTTTTATTGGTTAAAGGTTCAAAGGGAGGTTTTTATTGAATGCTCTATTTTTTTTTCAAACCAAGTGACTCTCCTATGTATCACCCACTCCCCTTTTTATGTTTGCAGTCATAGTGAGGGCTTGGACTTTTGAAAGGGTCTTGTTGACATTTGGATGGTGTTGTTACTAAAAAAATAAGTAATGAAGAAGATTTTTTTCTCTCAAAGTTTCTTGAAGATGTGAAGGGTTGTTTCTTGATGCATGGAGCAGCCCTTCGACAAGGGATGAAGGTTTATAGAACCAAGGGGGTTTGTGAGTGTTACGCTGCAAAGTGAGGTATGTTGAGGGGTCTAATGATTAAGAGGGTAAGTTTCCTTGTGAAGAGAATGTTCCAAGTCAAAGAGGTCCTACAAATGGAGAGGGTATGTTGGTGAAGTACTGAAGCATAGAGTGAATCCTTGTGTCTAGGAGGGTAAGAAATTGGATTTTTTGGGAAACCAGTGCTTCAGCTACATCAAATTACCTCATTAACCTGCCAGTCAGACCTAGCCCTTTTCTTCACCATTGCGAGGGCATGACACGTAACTTAGTAACCATTAAAAAACTCCACCACAGCCTTGCAAACACTACATTTATTTTTTTCTGACCACTGGGAGAGAGAAAGGAACACCTTACATAACCATTGAAACTTCAACCACCACCTCATGACTCTAAAACTGCTAAACTATCAAACATCTGTGAGGCTGTGCGAGATACAAATGAAACTTCCATATTCATTGTCGTGGCCTCACAACCCATTGAATATTAGACCAAATAATAGTCGCAAGGATGTGAATAACATTAAATGTAGGCTCATCTCCACCTCTTAGCTATAAAATTACAACTCTCCATGGTCAATTATTTTAACAAATGAGAACTAGCCCGATTACTCAAATTGTCAATACTATATTAAAAAATTATGCATATTAGTTAGAAAAATGACTATTTCCACCTTAGGAGATCACAAATATTTTGATCTCCATGAATGGATCTTCTTGGGGATGCATGCCCCTTGTGGGAATGATAAGGATTCATAACTCTAGGAGAAGTAGACTAGTTAGCAACTCTACAAGGCCCCTTATTTACTATGTACAAAGCCTTTTGGAAAATCACACCTATCCTGAATTGGTGATCGCTGGAAAATAAATATGTAGAAGAAAAACCTTCCCCTGTCAAACATTTGATTTTCATCACTTAACAACATGATCACTGTAAAAATATTACTAAAATACATTAGACCATACTTAGTATAATTTACACCATTCAGCATGCTAATATAGTAAGCACTGAACACATATTCTTCATCATTCTAAATTCTATGATTAGGGATTAGCTCAAATAAATCATAATTACATGGAAAACTTAAATGAAATTCATCATGCAAATCACATTCAAGACAAACACAATATTCTTCTAGATTCAACTCATTGCCATGCTTTTAAAAAAATTCATCATGCTTTGGCTCAAAGAAAAAAAATTATTTAAGATTGAGATCCTCATTCTTCTCCAAAAAAACAACTTATCTAAATGGCCCAAACAAATCCAATGGCATCCCATTATAAAATTTTTAATCAATGCACATAATTTTTATCACAGAAATCCTCTTTACATAAATCATTGTCACAGTAGATCTGATTAGCAACATTAAATTCCACATACTCCATCAATGTTTCCATATGATGAGGAACATCTAGATTTTCATGTTCACAAAAATATAAAACATCTTTACCAACATCATCAAAATCATTACTAAAAGAATATTCAACCTCACATAGTAATCCTGAGTAAGATATTACATCCTAGTTATTATAATCATTTACTGTATCATGTGATACACCATTTGAATCATCTAAATTCTCAGCCACCTCTTCTTACAATAAGTTAAAAACGTCATGATGAACTTCTTCAAAAATGTTATGAAAATGTATCATATGATATATTTATTTTTCCTCATTGAATATTGGATTATAAAATTCACTAAAAACACTGTTAATGTTAATGTCACAGTCATTCTAATCAAAAAGAAAAAAAATAGAGTAGCGCCAGTAAAATCAAAATCAGAACAATCATTAGCACTATAAACTTCATTAGATGAAGACTCATAACTATTTTTCTCATAAAGAATATCCTTATTCACCTCAATATGATCATCATGACTATTTTTTCCACTTTCAAATTCCACCCTTTCAACCATACACATTAAATTGGGAACACCTTTTTGACAAGAAATTTGAGGACCAATCTGATCTATAGTATGAAACAGTACCTAGAATGGGATAGAAGGTATACTACCACATGTGATGTTGACTTATAGTATATGCACCTCAAAGGATTATTCATGAGCATAATTTTGTGTCAACGAATATAATGTAGGCATATATTGAAATACAGTCACTTTACTAGGACATACTATGCAACTTCTTAGCTCAACCTTCATATTATAAGAGACACAGTTAACATTAGGAGGAGATATGCAATCCAGAGTTACAACTGGAGAAAAAGGCTGGTAACTACTTGAAGTATCATTTAAAACATCTTACCTATGTTCTTCACTTGCATAGGACTTCTCAAAAGATCTCACAACCTTAGGTTTAACTATTCTATCATCCAAAACTTAATCACCTTTTCAATATTCATGGTTTTCTCAAATATTGCAGATAAACTTTCTGGGTTCTCCATTCTTAGTGTGTAACTAATTTTAGGATCAAATGAACTTAGGTATATAAATAATGCCATTGCATCTTGAGGCATAAATTTATTAGGAATTATTTTCAACATTTTTATAAATCTCACATTAAATGCAGGAACTGATTCATCATTTTTAATCTGAACATCAAAAAAAATTGTGAGAAAAGCAGATTCTCAAATCCATTCAGCAAAGTATTCTAAGAATATCGATTGCAAATTTTCCCATGTATCTATAGAATTTGGAAACAAATTCAAAAACCATTCTCTGGTATCTTTTTTTAATGATTGGACAAATAACCTTATGATCACATCCTCCTAAAATATTTCATAATCATCTATTACATTCTTAAAATTTTGTAGGTGTTTCTCAGATGAATCACCTTTCTGTTCATAGAATTGATGGGACAATAATTTGTCTCTATTTATGTTCATTTTTATATACTATGTTTGAAGCATTACCAAGACATTTGTGAACCTTTTAGTATTTGAACTTATGGTAATGATACAAGTATAGTTAAAACCACCATGCCTATGGGTAGCTAGCAGTGGCATATTTTGCTAAAAAATATATATCTATCACAGTATTCCATATAACTATTTGAATGTGTGTTCTAATATCTGAATTGAGTTGACTAGTTGACTTGATTATATATCCGCATATGCTACTAACCTGCCAAGAAAAAGTAGTGGTTTGAGAGTGGATTGATAACATTGAAGAAAAAGATTGAAGTCCTAGTTGTGACAGGGAGAATTGTTAAGGCACCACGAGACATGCCTGCTACATTGGAGGAGCCATCATCTCAGGGAATATAGGAACATAACTCTGCTATATTTTCTCTCAGTGGTCAATATCTTGTTGAAATGGTTATCCAAACTTTATTACATTTTTTCATGGGCTATTACATTATCCTTCCTCTATGGCATGATTAATCAAACCTTATCTATATGCTTTGAATAAAAATCAATCCTTTATATAAAGGGATTTGATTTTTAGTTTGTAGTTAGCTTGAAAATATATTGTTGTTGCATTTGCACGGCAAAGTTACTCTTTCCAGTTCTATGCATTGTTTTCATTATGATGTAATCAATTTATGAAAATAAAATGAAGGAGTGATTTTGATTTACATTCTGTGTTAGTAGTTAGAAGAAGAAAACCAAGGGGGCCCACTTGGGAGGTGGATTAGATTAGACAAGGTTAGAGTTTCTTTCATCATTTACAACATTTTAAGTAGAGTTTACTATTTCATTCCTGTAGCATTATAACTCATGTATGTTCCTGCAACACTTGCAAGGATAATTATAGTGAATGCTTTGGTTCGATAGAATAGGTTTAATTTTTTTTTGCATTTTTCAGAATTAATTTCATTAATTAGTCGTGTGTGTTTACTTTCCAGCAGAAATAGCATAGGTCTCTTTCATGTATTTTTTCTTCCTGTAGCATAAGTGATATGACTCTTTGAGAGACTTGGTGCACAAATTGTGTTGTCCCATTTCAAGTATACATTCCTGGGTTGACAATTTAAATGTAGTTCATGATAATAAAACTTGTCATGGTATCAAAATCTACAATAATGTTGAATCAATGAGGGGTTAGTAGCACTAATTTGCAATGGGGGAAATCGATAAGAAACAAGTTGCTAATAACAAAACTATGAATCAATAAAATGTACAAGCAAATAAGAGGAAAACAAATGAATGCAAACCCAATTGCTTGAAGATTCTATTGTCTCTCTCTACTCCTTGCAAAACACTATTTGTGATGTTCAGTATTTGTGTGCGTAGCGTCTATGACTTGGGAGCGTTAAGAATGTGATATTGAATTACTTTGTGGTCGTAAGATGACTTGATGATTGAACCAATTTGACAGAGTAATGGTGCACATGAGCTTGAAATCTTGGATCCTTCAAATAGTTATGAAGGGTTTGTTATATAGGAATTGAGAATGAGATGAATGGTTGAGATCAATCCCAGAGACAGGTAGATGAATGGTTGAGATCAAAGGGAACTGGAGAAGCCATTAGTAAACTCCACCTCTTCAACTGAGAGGGAGGAGATGGAGTTTGGTTAACTAAAGAGCTAATTTTGAGTTACCTTTTAGAACTGAAGAGGTGAGTGGAGAAACCCATGTGAGCTGAAGAGGTGGGTGGAGTAACCCATGTGATCTAAATAAATTTATCTCTTTGAAGATAAATGAATATTTAATTCATTTTTTAAATTAAAGTTTTCAACATGTGAGGTAATTGAATTCTTTTTTATTTAGAATTGCATTATTTGAATGAAATTAAATTAATTTAATTGGAAGAATTCAATTAGTAAGTTTAAATATTTCAATTTAAACTTTAGGAAATTGATTTTAATTAATTAATTAAAGGAAATTAATCAATTAAGGTTCTGATTAATAAAAACAGGTTTTACAAGGACCCGAAACCTTTACAAAAAAACCAGAGAGTTCAGCAGGTTTTACAAGGACCTGCAACCTAAATTAAAAGATACATAGTTTGAAAAGCATAAACAT
>MU225244.1:2473522-2502566 GCA_018584345.1 Thuja plicata
GAGATGTCTATGTTTGGAGAGATCAAGTTCTTTCTTGGCCTACAGATCATTCAACAAAGTGAAGGTATTTTCATTACTCGGTCCAAATACATCAAAGAAGTTCTGAAAATATTCAAGATGGAAGATTCCAAACCTGTTGGAACACCAATGGCTACTGGATGCAAATTAACAAAGGAAGACAAGACAACAAAGGTAAATCAGACTATATACAGATCCATGATAGGAAAACTCATGTATGTTGTACACACTAGACCAGATATTGCACATGCAGTAGGAATTGTTGCTAGATTTTATGCTAACCCTAGGGAATCACATATAACTGTTGTGAAAAGAATACTAAGATATATGAAGTATACTGAGGAATTTGGCTTATGGTATAGAAGAGAAGGAAAATTTGAATTAAAAGTGTTTACCGACGTTGATTGTGCTAGAAATCTTGATGACCGGAAGAGAACCACTGGAGGAGCATTCTTTATGGGTGACAGACTTGTCACATGGATTAGCAAGAAGCAAGGATGCATCTCTCAGTCTACTGTAGAAGTAGAATATGTTGTTGCTGCTGCAAACTACTCAAATATTGCATGGATCAAACATCTGCTGGAAGGTATGCATATGAAGATCAAAGAACCAGTAGTAATTTACTGTGACAACACCAGTGCAATAAATATTTCCAAGAATCCAGTCATGCATGTGAAGACTAAGCATATTGCCATCAAGTATCATTACTTAAGAGAACAAGTTCAAGAAAAGGAAGTAATACTTGAATATGTACAATCAAAAGAACAATTGGCTGATATCTTCACCAAGCCACTACCTAAGGATACATTTGAGTACCTAAGAAAAAGACTAGGGGTAAAACCCATCTCTAACAACCAATAAAAGGATTGAACACTGCATCAACCATATATTATCAGAATATCAATCATGATTGATGCAAGTAGAAGCTGAACTTCAACACTACATCTATATATAGAAAGGTATATATCAGAACCAAGCACTAGAGAAGATTGTTATATTGACAATGGATAAGGGAAATTCAAGGAATATATTATGGAAAGATGGAATTAGTTGACAGAATGTCAGATATTTGTAAAATATTTGTTTGGAATTATTGTTAAAGGGAGAGAATGTTTCCATATTATCATCAGAAACTACTCATTATTTACTCCAAATAGGGAGAGATCATATCCAAAGGGAGAGTATTTGTATAAAAGTTGCAAATACAAGACAATGACATCAAAGATACAGAATAGTCAAAGAGAAAATTGACACCAACAAAGGTCACAACACATCAGAAGAAGAAAAAGAAAAGCTCCAAGAATCAAATCTAAGCTTACATAGAGCTTACCGACGATCAGACATTTTATCGGTTATCAAAGAAAAATGTTTGGTAATTTGATGAATCTCAACAATTGTATTAGCAATAGTATAGTGTGATAATATAAGCATGTTTCCATCAATGCCAAAGGGAGAGATTGATGACATGTAACTTATTAAATGATTAACTATATTAAGTTGAAGATGATGCAAGACATTAAATCAGTTAATGGTTTGTATTGTCATTGATGTCAACTTGATATCATCTGTATGGTCATGCCAAAGACTTCAAGGAATCAATGGAATAAAGGTTATGCTTCCAGTAATGCATAAATGTCAAGTATTCACTAAGTGACAGACTACACCAGTGGAGTGCACACCATCGGTAAAGACAGAGATAAAGTCACAGTGATGCCCGACGACCAGAAGATAGTGTTGCCTGACGAAGAAGAATCACATGATGCCCGACGAGCTAAGAACAGTGTTTCACGATGAGAAAGAACCAATGTTTCCCAATAGATAGATGTCTTCAAGCTAACTGAAGCGACACTGATGGAACTAGCAGTTGTCACCGGCGATGAACTACAGAATTGACCGACGAAACAGAGAGATCAGAAAATGACAAAATATCTAGCTGGCAGAGCTAAAGGATAGACTTAACTAGTTGTTTTATTTTTTTTATTCAACCATAGTTAGGTAAGTGATTTGTATAGTTGGAAAGAAGATAACTACGAGATAAATTAGGAGTTAAATCCATAAATCAATTTGGTTGGATTGTTTTTTATGCCAAGAATCAAGAATCAAGAATCAAGAACCTAGAATTAGGGAAAATCATGTCTATTTAAGAGACAAGTATAATTCATTCTCAGAGTGGTCAATAAGAAATTAGATACATGGGGGAGTGAGCTGATAGAAGATGCTAAAAATAAACTGATGAAGGATTAACTTCATGTAGTCCTGATCAATCAAGCTGAGGAAGAGCTAAAGAATTCTGCAGACACTGACGGACAGAAAAGCACAGCATCACAGAGTAGAAAGAGTTAAGTACAAAGGAATTGTATTGATACATTGATCAGAAAGATATTGTAAGTAAATAGATCGGAAAGTCTGTAAATAAGTTGCATTAGAAACATGTCATTTTGTTTCAGTTTAACCATTTAAGAAATAAGTCTCTTAACAGAGAAGGACTTAACAACCTTTTGTAATTGAGGTATATCCTAATAGATTACGAAAAGATTGACTCATGATAGTAGCACTGGTCTTACCTAAAGCCTATTGACAGTCTAAGAAGGAGGTTGATTCAAGGATGGTAGTAAGATTTGCATAAAGCCTATTGATAGTCATGAGACTGATTCAAGGATGGTAGCACAGATGCCAGATACTTAGTGACAACCTATGTATTGAAAATCCTCTAACAAGGTCACACTTAATAGTGTGTTTGTAACCTTTAATAGGGTTGGCTCCTAACAGGGCTCACTTTAGAAGAGTGATAATTTGGGGTACCGGTCCCAGTGGTTTTTCCCTTAACAAGGTTTCCACATAAAAATCCTTGTGTTATGTGTATGGTTTATTACTTTAGTGTTTTTCATTCTGCATATGAATTTATGGATTGACTGGTATACTCTACACATTTACTGAGTATCGGTAAATTTAGTTTACTGCTTATCGGTTATCAAGGAGAATAAGGACAAACAAGGTAAACCGACAGACAATTATTTGTTTCAAATAGTTCAAAGGCATGCATCTTGTTGGGACTTAATAATTAGTGACGCGCATGAGTGGCTTAAAGTTTAAATTGGATAAATTTCTGAGGCCACTAATTCACCCCCCCTCTCAGTTATTACTAATAGGTGGATGATAGTTGGTTATGGCACAAGAGACTATGTCATATCAATTTTGATAATATAGTAAAGATCAGTAATGTCAAGGTAGTCAGAGACCTACCAAGTATTGCAAGACCAGTTGACACAATATGTTGGGAATGTGTTATGGGTAAGCATGTAAGGAGTTCTTTCATAAGCAAATAGAACTCAACTGAAAACAAATTGGACCTAGTGCATACAGATTTATGTGGTCCTACCCAAACAAGATCATACTACATTGAAAGGTACTTCATTTTGTTTGTTGATGATTTTTCTAGGATGATGTGGGTTGCGTTCTTAAGGGAGAAAACTTAAGCCTTTGAAAAGTTCAAAATATTCAAATCTAAGGTTGAGAATGAATCCAGATTAAAACTGAAATGTCTGAGATCAGATAGAGGAGGAGAGTTCACCTCTGGTCAATTTTATGGTTATTGTGAAGAACATGGAATTAAAAGACAGTTGAGTGCACCTAGAACCCCTCAACAGAATGGGATTGCAGAAAGGAGGAACATGATTATACTTGATACAACACACACTATGATGATTGAAGGAAACATTGTGCATGCCTACTGGAGAGATGCAGAGAACACATCAGTATATACTATCAAAATAGCACAATTGAGACTAGGCACAGATAAGACACACTATGAAATTTGGTTTGGTAATGTACCTACAGTAAAGTATTTCAGAATCTTTGGCAGTAAGTGGTACATCAAGAGAGATGATGGTGTTGGTAAGTTTGATGCCAGAAGTGATGAAGGTATTTTTATTGGTTACTCCACAAAAACCAAAGCTTATAGATGTTTTAATCTGAGATTGAAAAAGGTAATTGAAAGTACTCATGTAAAAATTGATGAAAAGTTTATGGTTCAAGAAAGATACTATGAATATGCACCTATGTTTGAAGATGATCCCAGGCCTAGCAGCAAAGATACTGTTATTGAAGAAATGTTTGATTGCATTGATGTCTCATTCAATGACCCTAAATCAAGTAGAGAAGAATCACATATTACAGAAGAAGAAGACACACCTAAGGTTCCAAAATTCACATCTAGATACCACTCTAAAGATGATATCATTGGAGATCAGAGCAACAATGTTTTGACTAGATCAAAAGAAAAAATTCTAGCAATGGATGAAGAGGTATGTTTACTTTCACAGATTGAACCTTTAAGTGTTGAAGATGCTTGTAATGATTCATATTGGAAGAATGCAATGAAAGAGGAATTAGATCAAATAATAAAAAATGATACATGGGAATTGGTCCCTAGACCCAGTGACAAAAATGTGATTAGAACAAAGTGGGTATTTAGAAACAAGATGAATGAAGATGGTACAGTTGTAAGAAACAAAGAAAGATTGGTATGTAAAGGATATGCACAGAGAGAGGGAATAGAATACACTGATACATTTTCCCCTGTGAGCAGACTAGAAGCCATTAAATTGTTTTTGGCATATGCAACATTCAAAGACTTTAAATTTTATCAAATGGATGTAAAATCAGCTTTTCTGAATGGTGACTTGAATGAGGAAGTCTACATAGAACAAATTGAAGTATTTAATCTTTCAGATGAACCAAACATGGTATGCAAATTGAAGAAAGAAATCTATGATCTTAAACAGGCCCCAAGAGCTTGGTATGAGAGACTTGATGGTTATCTTACCAAGATTGGATTCAAGAAAGGAGAAGCAGATTATAACTTATTCACATGGGAGACACCTGATGGATTATTATTAGTTTCCATATTTGTTGATGAAACTATCTTTGGAGGTAATGACAAGCTTAGTACAACATTTGCAAAAGAAATGCAGAATGAATTTGAAATGAGTATGATTGGTCCTATAAAATACTTTTTGGGACTGAATGCAAAGCAAACAGATAAAGGTATATTCATTAATTAGTCAAAATATGTGAAGGAAATATTGAAGACCTTCTAGATGGATGACTATAAGATAGTATGCACTCCCATGATAACAGGAAGCAATCTTTCAAAGGATGATGACTCCACAGCAGTTGACAAGACATTGTACAAATCTATGATTGGTAAACTCATTTATCTAACTCAATCGTGACCTGACATATCTAATGTAGCTGGCATTGTTGGAAGATTTGCAGCTGAACCCAAGCAGAATCACTTAATGGCAATCAAGAGGATTTTTAGATATCTAAAGGGAACTATAAACTATGGTTTATGGTATCCAAAATAAGAGAATGTAAAACTTCATGTGTATAGAGATGCAGATTGGGTAGGTTGTATTGATGATAGGAAGAACAATTCAGGAGGAGCAATATTTCTTGGAGACAGGTTGGTTTCTTGGATAAGAAAGAAGCAGAACTATATTTCTCAGTCAATGACAGAAGTTGAATATGTTGTAGCAGCACTAAATTGTTCAACCATGGTTTGGATCAAGTAGATAGTTAAATACTTTGGCATTCAATTTGATTATCCCATTGTTATTCACTGTGATAATACTAGCACTATCAACATGTCTAAAAACCCTGTGACGCACGCAAAGACAAAGCACATAGAGATCAAGTACCATTTTTTAAGAGAAAAGGTTGCAGACAAAGAAGTGGAATTGGACTATGTGAGCACCAAAGAACAATTGGCAGATATTTTCACAAAGCCCTTATCAAAGGATACTTTTGAGTATCTTAGGGAGAAGTTGGGAGTAATTCCCTCTCCTGCGTCTGCTTAGAAGAAATAGCAAGGACATCAGTCATTAAGTGACTGATGAATGGTTGACTACTCTACTTCTGGAGTAGTACATGTGCCTAATGGTTTATGGCACCCTTTTCTATTGATGTCAAAGGGGGAGTATATAGTAAGGGGGTGTATGTACTAAGGGGGAGCATATACTCTAGGGGAGTATATACATGGAACAAAAACATAGTCAGAGGTACTGTAGTAGTTTAGAGAAATTTTTGTTGAGGATATTGAGAAGATTTTAAAAGAAAGAGGTCACCATGAATAGAGGATATTTTTGATATTATATGTTGCCATCAATGTCAAAGGGGGAGATTGTTGGAGATTTGATTCTGAGCAGTTGATTGATTGTATGTTTGTCATTGATGACAACATATAATACATAGTAGTAATTCTATATGTACTTATCAGAATGATGACATGAAGAATTGCATGGTTAGATACATGTTGTTGATATTTTTATTATGTTATGTTCATACACGTAGATCTAGATATGATGTTTTAGTCAAGTTGTATAATTCTGTTATTGGCAGTTACAGTTCTAGAAGAGCATCTGTTTAGACTCAATGTATGTAACATGTTTCTTGAGTTGTGCCTATCTTTAGGATATGTGTGTGTATATTCATGATTAGTTATGAGTTGATGATATTCATCTAAAGGTGCCAAATGTGTTTCAATAAGATTGCAAAGTTAGAGTTAATTTGGTGAGGCCAACTTAGTGAAGTGTTGTGTCTATTCAGATTATACTTGTGTGGTTTTAATTGTGCTTGCGTGCTTAGTAGAGCCAAAAAGGATGATATGAAGAGTTGTCTTATAGGTCCCATGATCTCATACTTTGAGAAAGACACTTATAGAAAGTCAATTGTGATACACCAAGTGTGAATGATACGAAAAGAGACAGAAGATGTTCAGAGAAGAATATCAGATGTGGTTCATTCATCAAGAGTCTATGTGAAGAAGAAGTGAAAGATTGTAATACACTGGAACTGATCAAGAAAATAGGTCTACTCTATAGTTCATCATCAGATATAGTGCATATCTATTATATAGAAGGTTGTAGCCTTCACCATCAAGAAGTGAGCTTTTGGACAGTGAGTCCACCACCCCTAATAGGGTTATTTGTAAAAGAATCCTAATAGGGTTTGACCCTTAACCAGGTCACTATACTTATTGCATTGTAAAGTACAACTCCTAATAGGGTTAAAATATCTTCTAACAGGGATTACTATAAACAAGTATAGTTCATTGTGGGTGCTAATTCCCACCATAATTTTTACCATTTGGTTTCCCCATAATCAAATTGTGTGTTGTGTACTGTGTTAGCTAATTAAGCATTTACTTTGTTGTTTTCTAAAGTTAAAGAAGGAAATAATTAAAGTTATTGATAACTAATTCATCCCCCCTCTCAATTATCCTTTGGGACTATTCTAACACTATCTACTATACAAGAAATGAGAGCAGTTGCAAACAATAATTTTACTCTAGATAGTCTGATTGGTAGACTGATATCATTCGAGATGAATAACTTTGATAATAGTGTCTTACCACCTATAGAGTCTATATTCAAATCTTGTTTGAAAATAAGTAAGTCAAGTCATAAACACACTATCTAGAATGATAGTGAAAGTGATAGTGATGACCAAAGACTTGATGAGATTGAAGCACTAATGGAAAGAAGATTGTAGAGAGGAAAAGGTAGATACAAAGGTAAATTACCACTTATATGTTTTAATTGTAAAGAGGTTGGACATTTTTCTACAAGATGTCCTAATAGAAGAAAAGATGACAAAAGTAATGATAGAACATATGAAAAGAAGTTTGACCGAGGTGATAATAGAGATTACCGAAGCAACTGACAATCTGATAGAAGAGATACCCGAGACTACAAGGACAAAGGAAAGAAATCTTGTTACCTGGTTGAGAATAGAGATGATGATACTAACACCAAATCTGATGAAGACATTGAGATTGTATTTGTATCCATGAAAGATGATTCATACAAAGAAGAAAGGTATGTAGAGACTGCACTCATATCTAAGGTTAGTAACAATGATGTTTGGATTATAGATAGTGGTTGCACTCACCACATGACCAGTGATAAACAAAATTTTGAAATTTTTGAATACTATAATGGTGGATCAGTAAGAGTGGGTAATGACACACCTTGTCTAGTTGAAGGTAAAGGAACCATTATGTTGAATAACCTGGTCAAATGTGAAAATGCATACTAGGTAAAAGGACTTAATTATAATCTATTGAGTGTTTCACAACTAACTAATATAGGTCATCGAGTAGCATTTGAGAATAAAAAGACAAAGATATTTAATGAATAAGGAAGGTTGATCAGAACTGATGAATAGACAAAAGGTAACCTTTTCTATCTTGATGACACTAACACTACTTATTTAATATCGAGAAATAAAGACATATGGTTTTGGCATAAGAGATTGTGTCATGTGGATTTTGACAACATTTTAAAGATAAGAAATAAGAGAAGAGTAAGAGGCTTACTGAGTATGTCAAAGCTTGAGCATATCGCGTGCAAGAATTGTCAAAAAGGTAAATTGACAAAGTCTAGTTTCAAGAGTAAAGCCCATACATGTAATGCAATTATAGAATTAGTCCATGCTAATTTATGTAGACCCATGAGGAAAAAGAGTTACTATGGTGATAGGTATTTCATTCTCTTTGTAGATGATTATTCTAGAATGATGATAGTTATGTTATTTAAAAAAAAATCAGATGCATTCAAGATGTTTAAATGGTATAAGGCTATGGTAGAAAAAAAAGTGGTAAGGAATTAAAATTATTAAGATCAGATAAATGAGGGGAATTTACTTTAGATGATTTCACTAACCATTGCAATGAGCATGGAATTAAAAGATAGGTTTTTGCACTAGGAACACCACATCAAATTGAAATTTCTGAAAGAAGAAACAAATCCATTGTTGATTGTGCAAGAACACTGATGATAGAGAAAAGCATCACTCAAACTTTCTAGAGGGAAGTTGTCAGTACTGCTATCTACACATTGAACATAGTACAATTGAAGGACACAAAGAAGACACCCTATGAGATTTAGTATGGTTACACACCCAATGTAAGTTACTTCAGAATCTTAGGAAGTCAATTTTATATTTTGAAAGATGATAGAAATGGAAAGATTGACTCCAAAAGTGAATAAGGTATCTTTCTAGGGTATTCCACCAAAAGCAAGGCTTATAAATGTCTTAACAAGTCCTCTAACAAGATCTTTGAAAGTGAAAATGTAAGAATAGATGAATTTGCAAAGAAGAATGATAAGGAAAGTAGTAAAGAACTAGAAGATTACAATAGGTATGTTTACACTGAAGAACCTGACACTCTACTTGAGAAATAGTGTGTCACTCCCGAGCTATAGAACATTGCACCTGAGCATCAGGATACAATTACCAAGAATCAGGAAAATACTCAAGATGATGTTCCGAGTGATGGAGATCAGAATGATGGTAAAGATAATGACCAGAATGATGGACAAAGAACTAAACTGAAACTTTCCAATTATGTCAGAAGACATCATTCACATAATAAGATCATAGGAAATAAGAAGGATAGAATGAGAAAAATAAGTAAGTCACTAAACACTAGATTCTTACTTTGTGATTTTGAGCCTAAATCTGTTAATACTACACTTGAAAATGAAGAATGGTCAGTGCTATGAATGAAGAGATAGAAAAATTTGAGAAGAAAAGTACATGAACATTAGTACCAAGACTAGATGACAAGAACGTCATCGGTACCAAATGGATATTCAGAAACAAGCTGAATGAGAATGGAGAAGTCACAAGGAATAAAGAAAGATTAGTATGCAAGGGGTATGCACAAAAATAAGGTATTGATTATGGAGAAATATTTGCACCTATTGTTAGACTAGAAGGAGTTAGAATCTTTCTTGATTATTCTGCATTCAAAAGATTCAAGGTATATCAGATGGATGTCAAATCTGTATTCCTAAATGGAATACTAGAAGAAGAGGTATACATTGAACAACCAGAAGGGTTTGTTGATGCGAACAAGAGAAACATGGTATGTAGACTACATAAAGAATTGTATGGATTGAAACAAGCACCTAGATCTTGATATGAAATAATTCACTCCTATCTCATAAGCATTGAATTTTTAAGAATGAGCGAAAATAGCAATCTATAATTAAAAGAAGATACTGATGGTTATATTCTGATTGCTGAAATATTTGTTTATGATATCATATTTGGGGGGAATGAATGAAGTCATTATATTTTTCCATTAGTAAACACAAGGAAAAACATGATCTACACCATCGATTTACTCTACACTGACAGACAGGGCACAACACTACCCGATGCCAAGGTTACCCGATACTACAAAGTTCAAAGCATCCTGACAAATACTATTCAGTGTTATTCGATGACAAAAAGGTTAATGAAACCTGATGAGTAACAACAGTGCAACCTGATGGAACATCACAGAGTGGAACCTAACAAATGAAGGGAACTCGATGATCAGTTCAACAAAGGAATTCCAAAAGAATTTCAGTTCAACCCGACGATAGAAAACCGACAGTCAGTTACATCCTACAAAAAGTGGATCTGACTTTCCATGTCAGATAAATCACTGAAGTTGTATTTATAGCTTCTTTATTTTCTTTTAAATCCATTATGTGTGGAGGACATAATGTATTTATTATTGTTTTAATTAGTCTTACTGATTTAAAACATGCAAACTAAAGATCAAGGTCAAGTTGTAAACCTCATATCTAAGAGTTAACATTGTAATGCGTGATTCAAAGATAGGTCAAGTACTTGTATAAATAGATGCTCAATATATTGAGAATATTTGTTTCTCAATAAATATTGTAGCCAAGGAGAGAATCTAGAGACCAGACAAGAGAATTCATGCAGAAGGACAGAAAAGAATCAAATTAGTTTCAAGAATAGAACATAGGCTACCAACAAGCACAGAAAAGGTATTCATCAATCACTAAAGGTGATATTATTATTTTGAGAGATTTAATGGAACTGTAATCGAAAATTGTAGATTGAATACAGTGAGGTCAATGTTTTTACTCATTCTAAAAAGTGTAGTACACTTAAGAAATCCTTTCAAGAAAGGTGGACTTAACTGTCCTATTGTAAATCTCTTAACTGAGTGCACACTTAAATCAGTGATGCTAAAGATCTTAACAAAGTAGATCTTAACCAGACTCCACCTTAATACTCCTAACAGTGTAGATCATTAGAAGTGATCAATTGTAAGCCTTAACCAACTCCCTTCTATTCTATAGATAGTGAAGTTTTGTGGGTGTCATCCCCACCATGATTTGTAATTCCTAACAGGATTTTTCTATGATATCATATCTTGTGTTATGTGTTTATTACTTTCATGAATGTTTCTATGAATGTTGCAAACAATTAAAGATTATGAATTAATACTACATGCATAAAAAATAAAAATAGTAATGGTCGATAATACAGTAATGAATGATTACTAATGATGAATGGTGAAAAGAGTTAAAAGTTTTAGAGGTACTGATTCACCCTTCCCCTCTCAGTACTACTTCTATTTAATCCAACAATTGGTATCAGAGCTGAGTCTCTTCTTGGAAAATCTTAAAGGCTTAAGAGAAAAGATCATACAATGGAGAAGTATAAACTTGATAAGAATATTAAGAATAAAAATCTTCAGAGACAAATGTTCTATGAACACTATAAAGAAGCTAGACTCAAGATGCGAAAGCTTCTAGATGAGTGGAAAGGTATGGCAACTCGGAGCAATGAAAAGGATTATCAAGAAGAAGAGATTTTAGATTTATTTGAATCTTCAGGATCCAATGTAAGTAATACATCAGACACATCACAAATTAGAAGGAGATCAATCAACATCTGATGAAGCAAATAAAGATGTTGCAAATTGGTCAAGAGACCCAGATGGTGAGAATGATTGACGTGATGAGTTTTGCTAGACAAGATGAAATAGAAATAACACTAGCCACTGATGACATGAGAAATATTACAGAGAAGCTATAAGAAAAGGAGTTGGAAATTCAAAGACATGTTGAGCATCACCATGATCTCAAAAATTAGATTATTCTTATGAGTCAAGAAACAAATAGAATGAATGTTGAACTCATTGAAAGAATACATATTATCAGTGAACTAAGAGAAGAGAATGAAAAACTAAAGCATGAGGTTAGAATTCAGCAACAACATAATGAAGTTATCAGAAAGGTTGAAGAGAGCAATAAAAGAATGGATGATTTTCTTGAAGGACATTGAAGAATCAACAACAACAATGGTTTAGGCTTTACCAAAAATGGAGAATCACCAAATTATGAAAATCCAAAGAATGTCTATGAAAATCCAAGACCAAGAAAGCTGACATGCAAGAACTATGGAAAGAAAGGCCACACATCAAATGTATGCCAAGGAAAAATGAAAGGTATTCCTAAATATACATATTCATTAATAGGATTATGTTATAAATGTAATAAGAAAGGACATAAAGCATATGAATGTAAGTATAAGATAGAACAACCAAAGAAGGAAACCTACATGGACAAATACTATCCTACATGCAAGATGAATGAGAACACAACTAATGAATGTTGGAAAAAGAAAAGGAAAGCATGGAAGCCTAAATTTCAAGAAATTCCCTATCAACCAAAGAGAATCGGTAATCAATATGTATGGGACTACAATACATAGACAAACTGTACAGCATGTAGTAGATATGGTCACATTGCTACAAACTGCATGAGATCATGGATCAAAAGGTCTAGAGGCTGGACAAATCCCAGAATGGCATGTTTACACTATCACAAAGTTGTTCACCTCAAACAGGTTTGCAAAGACCGAATGATAGAGACAAGCACATATCCCAATGGAAACACCATTGAAGATATCCGGAGGGCTAGAGACAAAATGTGGAGAAAAGATTCAAGAAATGATGAAGCTAGACCAAGAAATACAAATGGTGACACCCCATACAATGGATTCAGTGACATCACCACCCCCACTTGAGCTGAACAACTATGGAACTGCACTATACCAAGTCATATTTTTTAGTAGTTCCATTATACAAATTAATACAAAGTCAAAATCTACATAATAAAGATGCATATTATGTTGTTTGAATTCTGGGAAAACAACCCCATCGGTATACACATATCAAAAATTAGTGGTGAACATAATGGATGAGTTGTTTACACTTACTAGAAATTGTCGGTCAATACATAAAATGGTTAAGTTAACTAATGTGGCCTAATACCCATTGGTAAGAAAGAAAAATTTAAAAGTTGTCACCACAGAATACCAATATCCATCGGTAAAATAAAAATTGTTAATAGCAGTCCTGAGCATCATGTCAACACTAACCATGAATTTAAAAGTCTTCCCGATGAACTCCGTCTTCATGACCCGATGAGTCGTTGAGCATTTATGACAAAGACTTAGGGAAAAAAGGCTATCAATAGATGACGGGACAACTTCATTTTGTACCCACAATTTGAAAAGAAAGCAAGAGCGAAAATAGAGCAATTGAAGAGAAGAAAACAAAGCATCCTCAAGATTGATCTAAGCACACAACATACAGAACATCTATCATTATCACAGATTGAATTAAGTACTGAGGGCACTGAAAGATCTCTGTATTTATTTTTCAAGAAAGCCCTAAATTTCCATAAAGCCCTAAAACTTGAAAAGTGATGGCAACCACGTCAAGAATAGCTAAGATCAAAAGTGATAAAAGGAATGTAGTTAATTTTATTAAGAATAGCACATGTGTAGAGTTCAAATATAAGATATGCCAAGATATTGCATCGCAACCCGATGAAACCGGAGCCTTTTCTAAAATTCAACCTAGGGTTTTGCTCATAGAAGATGCTAGGTCTTATATTCACTACAAGATCACTAAAATAAGTGATCTAGAGATGGATGAAGCTTATAAGAAGCTTTGTGATGCAGAAAGAAGCCTAAAGGAAGATCACAAACACTTAGAGGTCAAAGGGTTAACAAATGCCCTACATTTCCCGAGGGACTTCAAGACTAACTGGATTAGGTTGGTGCTTAGCAGATTGCATGACCAAAAGTTATGGTTGGATCAACCCAAAAAATACCTAAGGATGTCCTTCATGCTATCATTGGTTATCCAATAACTGACAAGCCTAAGACTCACAAGCATCCCTCCAAGCCAGAATTCACAAAACTCACAAAATATGAATGGGAAAAAATAGGTCTGAAAGTAAACACCATCACCGATGAGGAATTGAGGTTCGGTGCATGTGTGATTGGTTATAAAATATTTCAAGAAAGTAGGTTGAACAACATATCTACAACATCAGTAAGCATGGTTTACAAGATTGTAACCAAGGGCATACAGATGGATCTATGTGAGATCCTGTTGAAACAACTTGATGAAAAAATGAACACAATCAGGTCCACAAAGACCAACACATGTAAGTTTGGTTCACTTATCATGTGTATCTTTTTCTATTTTCAAGATTATTTTCCCTTAGTAGGAAAAGTAAAGTGGGACACTACAAAACTGGGGACATTACAGATCAGCGAACTAATCAAGTCACTAGGAGACAATTTTGAATCTGTCATGACTGCATACTTCCTTGAATTCAAGGAAAATATGATGGAAAGAACAAGGATCCCTGAACAACTTATTGAAAAACATAGGGATGAGATATGTTTTCTGGTGGACATAGATTTCACCCACATTAAACCGGTTGTACCAAGAACAGCTTGGTTAGCACCACTAGATTATGAAATCAACATAGATCAGGCTACAAATGCAATTGAAGCTTTGATCAATGAGCCTATTGACAGGAAATAACCAAGGTTTGGAACCTATGAAGAGGGCAGATCTAAGATAAAAAGAGGCCTAGAAATAAAGAATACTATCAACAAAAAGGATAAGATGGTTAAGAATCTCAAGAATATTCTATCGGTTATAGAGGAGGAACATGAAAAACAATAGGAAACTGATGAATAGGACACCATCGAAGAAGAGCATGATGAACACAAATCAGATTATGAGGAGACTAAATCTGATACACCTCCACCTCCTACAAAGAAGTAGAGGACGAGGAGTCAAAATGCTAAAACTGACACCACACCTCCTAAGAAAGGTCAAGT
Organism: Thuja plicata; assembly: GCA_018584345.1. NCBI lineage: Eukaryota > Viridiplantae > Streptophyta > Pinopsida > Cupressales > Cupressaceae > Thuja > Thuja plicata. The sequence goes on from MU225244.1 coordinate 2,488,568, forward strand.
AAGGACCTATAAGAAGAAGAAAATGATAACAAAGATAAATAAGCAACAAAATATTAAGGACACACCCCCAAAGGGGAGAAAAAGAATGGTCAAAACTAAGGCTGACATAGAGGACTCTAAAGAAGATGAGCCTGATGTAGTAAAGAAGAATTACAGGAATCAAACAATTGATGAGGCTACTGAATCTATTGCTGCATCTAGCACAATGCATGACAAAAGAATCAGACAATGGGATACACTCACACCAGAGGACCAAAATAAGATACAATATGCCATATTAAGGGCAATGGTCAAGTACAAATATGTACCAGCTGTGTTCATCAACCAAATACCTAAAGGGTTGGGTAATAGAATATTCCAACTGTGGTCATATGCTCTATAGACCAAGAGAGAAGAAAGGGAGAGGGTACTTGTCAAACTAATGCCTCCTGAATCTAAGATTGAAGAAATAAAAGAGATTATGAAGAAGCAGTCAGGCAGGTTTGTAGCCAAGATAAGGGCTTACAAAGTACTAGAAGATCAGTTTACAGAGCTAGACATTATGACTAAAGAAAAATTGAGACACCTATTAGATCTTCCAATAGAGTCAACAAGTCATGAGGAACACTTACTTCTCACCGAAACACCTCATAGAGAGGAGGAGAAAGACAAGACAATTCCTTAGCACATTTCTTTGGACAATGTTGAAGAAATGGAGCCAATTGATTTGCACAAAGTCATGGATGATCTTGACATTCAGGACATCACAAATTATGAATCTGATAAAGATCGACAAAAGAAAGATGATGTTATATTCATAACACTTAAGGATCAAGGACAACAACAAAATTTGCAGACATCAGATGGTAAATAAATGAATGTTTTTGATGAGACATTGTAAGACACTTTAGTTATGGACTTAACCAAACCAGACCTTGTAGAGCAAGTACAAAAAGATGAGGATGTCACTTCTCAAAAAGATCAAACTGACAAGCAGGAAACCACTCTAGACAAAGCCCAAGCTAGCACACAAAGTAATATGCCTGTATTAATGAAGGCAATCAATATACTAGAGGGTAATGATGTATCTACTATAGAGGAAACAAGAACACCTGAGGACAAGGGTGAATTAGTAGAAAAAGACACAAAATATAACATAAAGGACACAACTGCAGAGAAAGCTACAACCGACAATCAGAAAGATAAATCTACTGATAAAAAAAAAGACGAAACACAAAAGGTAAAGGAGGAAAAATATATAGATCAGAGTGAAGAAATAAAACACGATGAGCTGAAAAAGAAAACAGAAGAAAAATCTGCAGAGAAACCCAAGGTTGATGGAGAGACATTTTCACCAAACTGACAGGTACAATCAAAGCAGAAAACAAAAGAGGCTTCATCAACAAAGCCTTCAATAAGCACTTTAGAGAGGACAAATGAACTAGCAATAGTAGTTCATACATCTACATCCCCACAAGTCTCAAACAAGAAGAAGGGAAAGCATAAGAATCCAGTAACTCTAGATGAAATCATTGAGATTCCAGTTTGTGATCCGAGGACATTGTATCCAACTGAATTGACCAAGTATGCTAGAGTCTATGAGAGAAAAGAAATGGAAGACAAACTAAGGAAAGCCACAAAGGAGGCAAAGGTACTGGAACTAGCAAGAGGTATACTTCAGAAAATAGCAGCGGATGTAGATGTTGATTAGACAACCCCAATGCTTTATCAACTAATGGTTCTCACAGAGGTAATCACATCTCACAACATTGATGCTAAGAAGGTCATGGAAGAAAGACTTGAACAAAAGTATGAGTTCAAGCTAGCAGAAATGATAAGCTAGGATGTGGCATGGAAAAAGCTAAAGCTTTCTGAATTGGTGAGCACAATTGATCCAATCATCTGAGACGCCATTACTTTGATAAAGAAACTATGAACACTTGATCAACTCACATAGGAGTATAGTGACCATATAGCACAAATTGATTTTATTCTTCAGACAAGTGCACAAAGTCTCAAAAATAGTGAAGAATAAATTAAATTGCACAAGGAGAAAATCAAACAGGCTCAAAAATTGAGACAGGACATACAGATTGCAGAGACAAAGTATAGAGATGAGGTAAATGAGCTCCAAGCTCACCTCTTACTGACACTTTCACTACTACAACAACATGTGATAGAGGCAAACACACTAATTGCCACCCCTGAAATGTCTCTCTTAGATAGCATTTATGATATGCATGCAAGGCTAGAGCTAGAGCACATGGCCCTAGAACTACTAAAAGAAAAATGGGAGAAATTGCTCGAAGATATCAAGACAACCCATTCTCATATTCTTGACACATTGTAAGTTACACATTTTTTTCACAATTTTTGGCATCTTATAAGTTGTACATTTTTTTCATGAGTATCAAATAAAGGGGGAAATGATATGTACAATTCAGTTAGTATAAAGGGAAAAATAAAGAGAGGAAATGATATGTATAGTCATACAACTTAAAGAGAAAAGAATAGGGAATGTATAATAAAGAGACATGTATACATGTGTACGTATATACTTATACTATATTGATGCATACAGTTAGGGGGAGTCATATAATGATAATGATATAGACATGGTGTATATACTAAACACTTTAGTATTGTGCACATATCAGTTTTTGATACTAATGTCAAAGGGGGAGTTTGAAGGAATTATATTTTTCCATTAGTATACACAAGGAAAAACATGACCTACACCATCGGTTTACCCTACACCGACAGACAGGGCACAACACTCTCCGACGCAAAGGTTACCCAATACTGCAAAGTTTAAAGCATCTTGATAAACACTATTCAGTGTTATCTAATGACAAAAATATTAATGAAACCCGACAAGTAACAACAATGCAACCCAATGGAAAAACACATAGTAGAACATGATAGATGAAGGGAACCCGATGATCAGTTCAAGAAAGGAATGCTGACAAACTTTTAGTTCAACCCGATGACCAAAAACTGACTGTTAGTTACATTTCGCAAAAAATGGATCTGACTTTCCACGTCATATAAATCAATAAAGTTGTATTTATAGCTTCTTGATTTTATTTTAAATCCATTATGTGTGGAGGAAGAAATTTATTTAGTATTGTTTTAATTATTTTTACTTATTTAAAACATGCAAACTAAAGATCAAGGTCAAGTTGTAAACCACAGATCTAAGAGTTAACATTGTAATGTGTGATTCAAAGATAGGTCAAATAATTGTATAAATAGATGCTCAATATATTGAGAATATTTGTTGTTCAATAAATATTGTATCCACGGAGAGCATCTAGAGACTAGACAAGAGAATTCATGCAGAAGGACAGAAAAAAATCAAATCAGTTTCAAGAATAGAACACATGCTACAGATGAGCAGAGACAAGGTATTCATCAATCACTAAAGGTGATATTATTATTTTGAGAGCTTTAATGGATCTATAATCAGAAATTGTAGATTGCATACAGTGAGGTCAACATTTGTACTCATTCTAACAAGTGTAGTACACTTAAGAAATCCTTTCAAGAAAGGTGGACTTAATAGTCCTATTTTAAATCTCTTAACCAAGTGCACACTTCAATTAGTGTTGTTAAAGTTCTTAACAGAGTAGATCTTAACCGGTCTCCACCTTAATACTCCTTATAGGGTAGATCATTAGAAGTGATCAATTGTAAGCCTTTACCGACTCCCTTCCATTCTACAGATAGTGAAGTTTTGTGGGTGCCATCCCCACCATAGTTTTTACTTCCTAATAGGAGTTTTCTGCGACATCATATCTTGTGTTATGTGTTTATTACTTTCATGAATGTTTCTATGAATATTGCAAAAAATTAAAAATTATGAATTAATACTACATGCATAAGAAAGAACAACAGTAATATTTGGTAATACAGTAATGAATGATTACTAATGATGAATGGTGAAAAGAGTTAAAAAATTTAGAGGTATTGATTCACCCCTCCCCTCTCAATACTACTTCCATTTAATCCAACAAAAAAATGTTATGTAAATCCTTTTCTAATGAAATGAGAAAAGATTTTGAAATGTCTCTATTTGGGGAGACTAAAATCTTTCTTTGCCTACACATTCTTCAACAAGATGCAGACACATATATCACTCAGTCCAAATACATTAAGGAAGTGTTGAAGATATTCAAGATGGAAGATTCCAAACTAGTTGGAACACCTATGGAAACCACATGTAAGCTGACAAATGAAGATAAGTCAAATGAGGTAAATCAGACCCTATATAGATCAATGATTGGAAAAATAATTTATATTGGTCTTACCAGACCATATATAGCACATGTTGTTTGAATAGTTGCAAGATTCTTTGCTAATACTAAAGAATCACATATGACTGTTGTCAAGAGAATTCTAAGATATCTAAGAACATCGAGGACTATGGCCTATGGTATAAAAGAGAAGGAAAACTTGAGCTTCAATTCTATATAGATGTTGATTGGGCTAGAAATTTAGATGACCAAAAGAGCACAACTAGAGGAGCATTCTTCATGGGTGATAGACTTGTCACATGGATTAGTAAAAAGCAAGGATGCATCTCACAATCTACTGTAGAAGCATAATATGTGGCTGCTGCTACAAACTACTTAAATATTGCATGGATCAAACATTTGCTAGAAGGTATGAATACGAAGATTCTTGAACCAGTGATTATCTATTGCACTAATACCAGTACAATAAACATATCAAAGAATCCAGTCATGCATGCTAAGACAAAGCATATTGCTATCAAGTATCATTACTTAAGAGAACAAGTGCAATAAAAAGAAGTGATACTAGAATATGATCAATCCAAGGAAAAATTAGCTGACATATTTACTAGGCCATTACCAAAATATACATTTGAGTACCTAAGAAAGAGACTAGGGGTCCAAACCTTGTCTATCGGTTAGTAAGCTGACTAGGGAATCGCATCAGCCTGTACACATATCAGAAGATCATTTATGTTGATGCAATCAAGAAAGATGGATTGCAAAGATAAATTAGTACACACCAAGGTACAAATATGCACTGAACACCAGAGATAATTTTGGCTAATATAAATTTTTATTACTGATGGATAGGAAAATTCAAGGAGTATATTACAAAAGGGTGAAAGGATATAACTTTGGCATAATCAAAAGTTTTCTTTGGAATTGTTGTGAAAGGGAGAGATTATATCATTATCCACTCATTATCCATTGAGAGAAGTTCCTAATAATTCAAAGGGAGAGTTAATCATTATTCAAAGGGAGAGATTACATATGAAATATCCATCAAAGGGAGAGAAGTAACATTGGGGAGATAATACATACTAAAGGAGAGATTTCTATCAAAGGAAAAAGAGATAATCAAGGAGAGGAACAGTCAAGGAAGAGCACATATCAGAAATAGAATCAAAAGTTGATACATCTATCCAGTAAAGGGATTAAAGATTGAAGAAGGCACTCTACAAGAAACAAATCTACATTGCATGAGTTTTCTGAGAGCCAGACATTTGTATTGGTTATAGAACAAAAATATTTGGGAGAGATTAATGAACTTAAAATGTTATATTTCATATTGTATTAGTAATAATATAGTGTGTTTCCATCAATGCCAAAGGGAGAGATTGATGACATATAACTGATTGAATGTTTGAAGATGTTAAGTTGATCACCAAAATGCAAAAAGATAATGAAAGATATTAAACTAGTTAATGGATTGTACTTTCATTGATGTTAAATTGATATAATCTAATTGGTTATACATAAAGTGTCAAAGAATTCAGAGAATCCAGAAAGATAAATATTATGCTTTCAGTAATGCATAAAAGATCAGTATTCACTAAGTGACTACAAACACCAATAGGAAGTGTACCCTGACCTACAAAGAAACCTGAAAGTAAAGTCATAGTGATGCCCGAGCAAGAAACCCAACTAGAATTATGGACGAGCAGAACTTCAAAGTGATTCTCGATGGATAGACAACCCTGACAGACAGAAAACCCCAACAGAGATGCCTAAGGATAACTAAAGTGTTGACCAAAGCTATCAAAGAGTTAAACACCGAAAAGAACTGAAGTTCATAAAAAAAAAAATGCTTAGCTGGCAAGAGCTAAAGATAGAGTTAACTGCTTGTTAACATTGTTTTCATCAACAAGTTAAAGCTAGATATAAGGGAAAGATTTAAAGTAGTTTTATTACAGTTGGCAAGAAGATATCTACGAGATAAAACAAGAGTAAATCTTTAAAGAAAGATTGGCTAGAATTGCGGATCACGCCAAGAACAAGAAATTCAAGAACTTAGAAATGATGATATCATGTATATAAAGAGACAATATAATTCATTATGAATTAGGGGAGTGAATAGAAAAGGAGGATGATGGAGAGAAACTGATGAAGAACAACTTCATACAGTCCTGATCAATCAAGCTGAGGAAATTGCTAAAGATTTCTATAGACACTAAGAAACAAAGAAGTACAAAATCATCGAGTAGAAATAAGTGGAGAAAAGGTATTGAAAAGATAAATTGATCAGAAAGGTATTATGAGCTTACAATAGATCTAAAAATATGCAATTCTATAGTTGTATATGTGAACAGATCATTTAGTGTTTCAGTTTAACCATTGGATTAGAAAGTCTCTTAACCAAGCGGGACTTAAGATTCCTTTCTATATTGAGATACATCCCAAGGAGTATCAAAAATTTTGATCATGAAGATAGAATGAGATGCTAGATACCATTTGACAAACTATACTGGATTTGGTCATAGAAGGTAGCATAGAGATGCCAGATATCAAGTGACAAACTATTCTATTTAAATCCTCTAACAAGGTCACACCGAACAGTGTGTTTGTAACCTTTAATAGGGTTGGATCTTCGCTAAGCTCACTTCAGAAGAGTGAAAATTTTGGGTTACCAGTCCCAAGTGGTTTTTATGTTAACAGGGTTTCCACATTAAAAATCCATGTCTCAATGTGTTTATGAGTCATTACTTTAGTATTTTTCATTACACATAACTAATCTAGATTTATTGGTATACACTAAGAAATTTACTATTTTTTGGTAAATGAAAGACTGCTAATCGGTAAACAACCAGAATAAGGTTTAAGAGTGAACTCCGAGTAGTTTTTATTTCTTAAGATTGTTTGAAGGCATTCATCTTGTAGGACTAAAGATAACTAGAGGATTAATATTGTGGTACTAAGTTTTTGGGTTGATTTATTGGAATATTTTTGAGGCCAATGATTCACTCCCCCCCCCTCTTAGTTATTATAACAAATTACTCACATTGAAGACTTGAGAAAGATGCTAGATCACATGGAACAATTTCAACTCAGAATTAATCCAAATAAATGTGCATTCAGAGTCCAATCAGGAAACTCTTAGGGTTTATTGTATCATCTAAAGGAATTGAGGTGGACCTTGACAAGGTAAAATCTATATTGGAAATGTCACCACCTCGCAATATCATTCAATGAGGATACTTCATGGAAGATATCAGTCCATCAGGAGATTTATGTCACAACTAATAGATAGAGCACAACCTTTCACAAAATTTCTACATAAAGGCCTTAATTTCAAATGGAATGAGCATTGTGAAAAAAATTTCAAAGAATTAAAAGATTACTTGGCTACTCCTTATATTCTTATGGCACCTATTCATGGAAAGCCATTATTACTCTATATCTTGGCTATGGCTACATCACTTGGCATATTGGTAGCACAAGAGGATGAAAACAAAAAGGAAAGAGCGATTTATTATATTAGTAGGACCTTTGTGTCTTATGAAATAAATTATAGTATCATTGAGAAATCTTTCTTAGTGGTTGTTTTTGCATCCACAAAACTAAGATACTACATGCTCTCGCATACAGTGAAACTTATTACAGAAATAGATCCTCTCAAACATCTCTTGAGTAAAACAAAACTGACAAGAAGAGTAGAAAAATGGATCTTAATTTTAAGTGAATTTGATATTGAGTATGTGGATAGATGAGCTATCAAAGGACAAGTCCTAGTAGATCAACTAGCTCATTCACCATTACAAGATGATGCACTTTTGATAATTGAATTTCTAGATGAAACAATCATGCACTTAACTGAATATCCATGGAAGATGTATTTTGATGGTTCTTTCACACAACAAGGATCTAGAGCATGGGTTCTATTTATCACTCCTCAAGGCTAAAAAATACCCAAGGCATATAAATTGATGTTTTCATGTACGAATAACATCTCAGAATATGAAACATTAGTAAATAAACTCAAGCTTGCTATGGAATGGAAAATTATAGAGTTACATGTGTATTGTGACTCTCTGCTCATTATCAACCAAGTAATTAGATATACAAAATATGAGAAAATGATTCCTTACTAACAACTAGTTGAAGAATTGAAAAATCACTTTGTCTTCATCACATTCCAACAAATACCAAGAATGGAAAACAAAGTTGTAGATGCTATGGCTACACTAGCATCCATGTTACAACTGGAAGAACACCAATTCTGCCATAAATTCTTGGTGGAAGAATTATCCTTTCCATCCTTTGATACACCTCAATCCCAAGTGATTTTCACTTTAAAGGCCCAAGACCAATCCTGATATGCCAAAATAATTACTTATCTTACTGAATAAACCTTACCCAATGGCCTATCAAGGAATGAAAAATGAGCTTTAATTAGGAAAACATCACGTTATGTCCTCATCACTACTAACTTATATAGATGAGGTCTTGACGATATGCTTCTTAGGTGTTTAGAAAAAGACGAGTCTGATCATGCATTTAAAGAGGTTCACAAAGGTGTATGTGGATCTCACTCGAATGAATTTTCATTAGCTAAGAAACTATTAAGATTTGGCTATTATTGGCCTACAATGGAAAAATATGTTGTTCAATTTTCTAAAACATGTCACAAATTTCAAAAACATGCAAACCTTATCCATGCTCTAGCCAAAAAACTCATACCTTTTATAACACATTGACCATTTCAAAAATGGGCCTTTGATCTTGTTGGACAAATTTATCCAAATTCTTCAAGTGGACACAAGTACATCCTTATGGCCACTGAGTATTTCACTAAGTGGGTCGAGGTCGTACCACTAATCAAAGCCACTGGCAAATATGTTGCTATGATCATCTTGAACTACATCATTTGTGGGTATGAGATACCCTCTTCTATTGTAACAAACAATGGGAGTCAACTCAAAAATCAAGACATCGAGGACCTTTGTATAGAGTTTCATATCACTCAGCATTGTCCTTCAATCTATTATCCTCAAGGTAATAAAAATGTTGAGGCTTCAAACAAAAACATTCTAAAAATCTTACATAGAACTCTGAGTAGGTCTTGCAGAGACTTGCATTTGTAACTAAATCCAGCACTATGGCCCTACAGAACAAGTATCTGAACACCAACAAGAGCCATGACATTTTCTCTAGTCTATGGCGCAAAAGAAGTGCTACCCATTAAAGTAGAAATTATATCTTTGTGAGTATCTCTTCAAGGTCTTGTTAGAGATGAACAATACTACATTTATAGGGTTCATGCACTAGAACTACTTGATGAGCGCATACAAAAAGTGTTTGATCATCTCAAAGTGTACCAAAAATGAATGTCAAAAGGGTACAATTAGATGGTAAAACCATGACAATTTCAAGTGGGGGATCTTGTTCTCAAAGAGAATCCTAAAATTTAGCCAAATAGCGAACAAAAAGACAAGTTTGAACCCAACTAGCTGGGGCCTTATGTTATAAATTCACATTTTGGGACTAGAGCTTATCAATTAGCTACACCTACGAGAGATGTCCTTCCTGATTCCATCATTACTCTACACTTGAAGTGGTTCTACGCTTGACATCTGGCTAACAGAGCCCATGCAGTGGAAATAGTTCTTAGAAAATACCAAAAAAATTAGAAGATTGATCTTGAAGAAATCCAAAATAGTGGAAAAATTCTTAAAAAAATGTACCCTTGGTAAAAACCTGACAAAAAGGCACCTTGATAGTAATAAAAAAAAAAAAGATAAAAAAGAAGAAAAAAAAATTGAAAAAGAGAAAAGTGCCTTGGTGAAAACTTGGCAAACAGGCATCTTGATAGCAAAAATTAAAAGCTTTGCCGAGTGGTGAAAACCTTGAAAATAGGCATCACTTGTACTTTGTACTCCATCTATCAATGCACTATTGATACTAATCCTTCACAATCGCACCTGTGATATTGGTTGACTGTGATTCCTTACAAATGTCATATCCTTGTCTGGGATTTGTCTGCATTTGTGTCTTCAGAATAGTCATTCTACACTAGGGGCATCTTTGCTAGCATGTTTGGCTGCATCTACTAGATTTTCCTAGGTTCCTATCTAGGATGGTTTGCCTCTCACAATAGTATTTCTCAAATAATTGCATTAAAAACGTCACTATCACAAAAAAGGGTGTTTCTTCAACACCACCTACCTGTAAAAGACATCATACTAGTATTTATTAACACTTTAATCACAAGTGTTTCTCAACACTTTAAATCAACAGTGTTCCTAAACACTACATTGGATTTCACTTGCTAACAAAGTTAATCTCATATACTCAGACATGAAAAACATATTGATTTATTCCAAGTTCTGATTGATGATTCTCTACTTTGCATCCAAAATGAATCAACAATATTTCTCAATACTAATTAAACATATATAGACTGATTTTGGTTTGATTATGACTCTTTTATGTTCCAATGATGTTTCAAACTAGGGGCATGTAGGCATTTATAAATTTTCTTTGATTGATTATAAATTGGTGATTGTTATGTCTTTTGAGTTACTCCATGATGTCTATTCAAATACAAAGAGTCACAATGATAGGGGGTATAATATTTTTTTGGTTTTTTGCGTATGGTGATTGTTTCAATGATCCTATAAATTTCACCTAGCTTAGATGTTTATGGTAAAATATGCCAACATGAGTGGATAGCCACATATATATAGATCCTAGTTATGTGTAAACTACAGTGAGGTTGAACCAATTTCCTTGTTTGTTTCTAAATCAGATTCTAAGTAAGGTGTACAACACATTATGTACCCAAGGATATGAATATTAAAGGTCATTATGGTTCCCATATCTTACATTACACAAGAACATAAGATGATTCTTTAAAGAAAAAGGAGATAACTGACTAGTCATCCTAGCCTCTATGCATTGATGCCTAGTTTTATTTTTGACATTGCATCCACTACACATAGTATTCATACTCTCATGATATCTTATGGGTATTAGTGACAGTTGTACTATCAGATGATGTTCGTTACAAAAATTTCCATTGATGATAAAATGATACAATGTATACAAATCAGTGATAGTTCTAAGAGTCTACATGTAGATGTATTTACAGATTGCATGATTCATTTTTAAAATAGCATAAGGACTTGAGCTCAAAATGATTTCCTAGTTCATCTGAAATCCAAGTTAACTACATAATCTATATTAATGATATTAATGTCATTGCATATCCATAGCATACATTCTACATTCATAAATGAAAAAGAAAAAAATACAAAAAAAAGCATTCAAGCATTGCATTTATTTTTACATCCTAAGTGCATCCATACATATATCTGCATAAAGAAAATATCAAAAACATACATTTGCATAGTCATCTAGAATAATTCATCACACATTTATATATTAGTAATAAATCAACGAGCATAAATGGTGTCATCACATAAATCTATTCTAACTAATCAAAAGACCAAGTACATAATCACATGTGCATCAATCTAAACATCTATCAAAAGAGAGAACCCATGAACATATCAATATTAGAAACAACTATCTCAAATATATATCAATGATGGAATAAGATCAAAAATGTGGAACTATCTACAACAAAGAGTATCAGTATGATCACAATGAAACATATATACATGTATAAAAGTCTATAGTACAATGGATGATCTCAGAAGGATCAATATACAAAATGTCTCAAATATCAAAAGAATAGTATCAGGTCTGACTTCCACCCTCTCCCTGATATGGAGGAGGAGGAGGTGGTGTAGGATGAGCTAGTGGAGGCATAGCTCCCTCTAACTGTTATGCCACTCAAGAATATAAAGGAGCTCTCTATCCCTCTTGAACTCCTGCACAATATAATGAAAAATAATAAGTAGTTCTCTAGCCCTCATGAGTAGTTGTGTGGACCAAGATATCTCTCTCAAATCTCATCATATCTAACTAGCAGTCCCTATCTGCAAAAAATGTATCCAATGTATTGATCTGAGCTATAAGATGCTCACACTCCCTCTGACACTGTGATAGAGTATCTTCATCCCTACCACAATCCCTTCCTATATCCCTAGGAGGATCCTATCTAGGAGGTCCACCTCCTCCACTTGGTACCTATCCTGATGGGCTCTGTTGCTACTGTTGCTTCTCTCTAGTCAATAATGAACTTGGATCTACCTATGGAGGCACTAACCTGCACTGATTCTTTCTTCCATTAGCACCCTCTCCACTACCACCAACTCCACCACTAGCCTATTCATTTCCATCATCTCCATGATCGTCCTGGCCACATCCATGACCTCTGTTCTGAGGAGGGTATCTAGTATCTCTCCAACCCACACCTCCCTTGTCTCAATGGGATCCGCCTCTACCTCTAATGGGTCTATCATCAGCTGGATCATAATCTAAAGCATCCTCTATGTGAGGAGCTACCTACCGAGGAGCTATGAAATGAGGAAAAGGATATTGTAACATATGAGCAAGATAACCATTAGTACAACCTACATCTGCAACATCAATAAGATAATCCCACCCAACAACAACCATCTAACTGATCTATAACTGTGTAGTCTCATATACTAATTTGGCCCCCCAAAGAGGCTCCTCATCATGAATATGGGCATATGCTATCAAATCCTATGATCTATCATGTACACAATGATACTATTGCAACACACAAGTAACAAGAAACCACTCAACAATATATCGATTCTGATCAATCAAGTACCTACTCTCAAAAAAAGTAAGGCATTTGAATCTATCTAAGGTCCACTCCTCACAATCTAAGAATGACCACCATATAAAAATTGTCATATCATCTAGCACATGAAATCAATACTCTACCTTGCCTAGATGAGGTTGCTGAATAACACTTGCATACATATAGACATAAGGATGCTCTGGTTCCCTCTATCTATCTACTATGGGTTGTCTAACTGGAATGTGCTCCCAGGCCCAGATATGCAATATCAGGATACCAACTATCATACTGCGAGAATAATCATATACTATCTCATGTAACTCTCGATACATGTGGGCTAAGATGCAATTCCCCCAGCCAAATCTGCATGATGAGATGTGTTAGAATGAATTTAGAATAACTAAGGGGGGAAGGGTGAATCAGTTATCCTCAGGTCTAGACATAGAAAATAAAAACTTTTTGTATTTTAGATCTACTCAGCAGCAGTAGCATAAGTCAACAACTTTAATCATGCAGTTTACTGTCTAATGAAATTAGCTTGTAGAAACCTAACAGTAAAAAAAACCATAATAATTCATACAAGTTGACACAAGTATTTAACATGGAAACGCAATATGGGAAAAACCACCAGTAACATGCTACATAGTTTTCACTCTTCTGAAGTGAGCTCTGTGAGGAGCCAACCCTGTTAAAGATTACAATAACACACTATTTGGTGTCACCTGGTTAAAGGATTTAATCACTGTTGGAAATATTCAGGATTAACCAAGTTACTGAGAGGGGAGGGGTGAATCAGTAACACTTAAATCTTTAAAACATTTCTGCACTTTTATATTCTTTAACCATTCATACATCTAATCTACTGCAACCATGAAAATGTAATCATACATAACACATAACACAAAGATTGGTAACCCCGAAACCTTCCAAATAGAAAGTAAAAATGGGGTGGGGATGGTACCCACAAAACTTTGGTACTGCAGTATAAAGTTGGCCGGTTAAGGCTTACAATGATCACTTCTGATGATCTGCCCTGTTAAAAGCA